>ML786986.1:50045-67555 GCA_009831015.1 Picea engelmannii
AGGATAGAGAAAATTCTGCCACTAGTAAATTAGACCTAGATTTTAATTTTCGTGGGTGACATTTTATTAGGGAATTTGTTTTAAGAAAATTCTCATCATGCTATTAGTCCTAAGGCCATCTGGGTTCATTCATTTATCATTAATAATGCGACGTGCCCTTCAGGACACACTAGGTGCTCCAAGGGTGCCACTTGCTTCACTTGTTTCACGTGCATGACGTGCCCTTCAGGACGCACTACATGCTCCAAGGGTGCCACTCGCCTCTTTCTATTTTTCTTGCGCAACGTGCCCTTCAGGACACACCACGTGCTCCAAGGGTGCCACTCACCTCTTGACTGACTTGGTAGACATCAAAAACCCCTGGAGTCAATACTCCGTCAGGTGAACTTGTGGGAGACTAAGGGTCTCTAAGTAATAAGGCCCCCGCCTTATTTCACACCCCTTAGAATCATCGTGAGCAACTGTCGTAGTCTACCCTCATGACATCGTGGGTCCTCTCAAACTAGGTAAACGTTAACCTACAGTTCGAGCCACAACGAGAGTGCTAGTAGGATGTGGCAGGTTTGTTGTCCACACCTCTCCCTCAACCTCTCTGGTAGTCGTACGTGACCCCTTTACTCCACATGTGAGTCTGGTCGGCAAGCTATCGTCAGCCTGCATCATCAAAAAATCATGTCATAATATATCCATATCATATCATCTAATCAGATGCACTAATATCGCATATAGAACAATCAAACCCCAATGGTACACTCCCCGACTCGATCCGGAGTCCAAGGGGTTCCGTCGATGCCTCTACACCCGCGAGGTCCAAGATCCCGCACACTCAGTAAAACCGAGTCAATAACACATGTCTATGTCAATGCAGTAAAACAACATGTCATCAAACCATAACGTCTCATAATCAAAATCAAATGTTTAATAGTATAGTAATTTGGATCACTTGCGATCAAGTGTCCTCAAAGAATAAGTTCGCTCAGTGCACAAGAGCGGGATGTTACATATAGTATATGTTATGGTACATGCATGGTGATGTTAGTATGTGATTTTTTGCATCTTGGAAATTTTATGGTACATTGATTAGAGGCATTAGTGGTTGGTTTGGTTACATGTTATGGTGCATATTTGAAGCTCGGTATATTGTATCTTGGTTAAATTGTGGATCATGCTTGAGGCATGTGTTTGAGGACTTTGGTAAATGACTTGAGGCACATTATACATGTTGGTTGAGATATACTTGTTGAGATACATTTATTGGTCTATTGGTATATGGGTCATGGTTGATGATATGGTACATGATTAATTCTTGATATGGTATATGGTTAAGATATATTTCTTGGAATATGGTTTGTTGTACATTGTATGGTATATGGTATGGTACAGGTGTTGATGTACATGTTGATTTGAATGGTTGGCCCATGGTTGGTACATATTGATGTGCATGTACATGGTTGGTACATGTATTGATGATACAAGTGTTGGTGCATGGTTGATGCACTTGTTGTGGTACAGGTGGTGATATAGGTTTGGTGCATGGTTTATGCACTTGTTGATGGTATAGGTACATATTAATGCATGTTTGATGCATGGTATAGGTTGGTACTTGATTGAGACACATATCGTGTGATGGTATATGTTGATGTTGTTATATGCTCGGTAGAGGCATGTGTTGGTGATGTTGAGCATATGGTTTGAGATATGCTCTTGGTTATATTAGCATGAGGTGCATGTGGTTGAGAGTGGATCTAGTTTCTTGGATGAGAAAGTGACAGGTTGGACAAGTTGAAGTGGCAGTGACAGTGCTAGTGACAGTGGTAGTGACAGTGACATAGTTTGTGGTAGAGTTTGTGATAGTTGGTCTACACTTATATTTCAGGGAAGAAGGACGGGGAAAGGAAAGGGGGTTGTAGCCTCCTTCTGATTGGAGCTAGAGAATTAGGGAGTTGGATATTCCTTCAAGTTGGAGCTTGAGAACTAGGTGATTGGAGCCGGAGAATATAGGGGGTTGTAGCCTCCTTTTGGTTGGAGACATAGTATTCAAGGAGTCATAGCTTCCTTCAGGTTGGAGCCTGTAAATAGGGGGTTGTATCCTCCTTCTAGTTGCAGCTGGAGAATTTGGAATTTGGTGCTTCCTATGAATGAATTCTTGATATATATAAGAAATCATTTTATGGTTTTCTCCCATATGGGTTTCTACATAAATATGGTGTATTGTTTTCTTGATGTGATGTTTCTTATGTTTACATGTTTATATATATATATATATAGGATGCATTCATAGATGATACAGTGATGATATATTGTTGAACATTATTGTTAAAGTGAAATAATATATATTGCAGTTAAAAGTGGTGTAGAGTGCTCATACTTTTTTCCTCTCCTCTCAGTATTCCAACAAAAATGTTGTTAGATGCCTCAAAATGACTATAGAAGGTTTCAAACCCCAATTTTCCCAACTAAGACCTACCATTAAAATGACCCTACAATTTGATTCCTCCAATCACTACTACATTGGGCCCATTTTCTGACAATTTACCGACACAAGTTCGATGCCACAAAGTCTCATGTACGACAAAGGATACAACCCATTTTTATTCATGTCACATCTATCACAAGTACGATGATACTTGTTTCATTGCAAGATAGATGCAAACATGCATCATACCATCAACCATTGTACCTTTGAAAGCCATTTTGTTCTCTTCACTAGTGCGTCATAAGAGAGACTAACCTACAAAGAATGTGCATTACAATTGGCTAATTTCCACATCCATAGTCATATTAGGTTCATCATATGATGGAACAACAATCATCACCAATCCGTCATACCATCGACCACAGTTCATCCCAAATCTAGCATTTTTTCATTGCTAGTGCATTGTAAGAGCGACTAAAATATGACGAAAGTGGATCATAATCAACCAATGTCCATAGCCATTGTCATCATATGGGCATCATGATATCGACCAAAGTTCATAGTAAGGGAATTGTACGATCGATGAATGTTTTTCATAAGATCATCTAGTGTTTGTCGAACTATCAACAATGTACCGATGAACCCATTGTGTTTCTGACGATTGTTGGGTCAGACGAAAAATGTTACTTTAGTTGAAAAATTGACATAATCCATCGTCAATGGTTTGACAAATGGTTTATTAAGAAAAAAAAATGTAGAGATAGGATTTTCACAAAGTATAATCACTATACTCAACTATAAACCATGAGAGGGATGTAGGTTGACATGTCTGAGTAAAGATCCTGATGGACAAACCATTGGGACAGTAATCACCGAAGCTTAAAATCAACTCAATGCCATTCAACCACACGCAATATAAATAAATTTCATGTTATTCCATGTACATGAATTACCTTGTACTTATCCTTTGAGTATGATTTCAAGTCCATGGTAAATCAACCTCCAATTGCAAGTAGCATCTATGATCACAAACCCAAGTCGAAATGCCTCCACGTCAACCAAATGAAGCAATGAAAGCTCTAATTCATTCATTATAGTTTATCCCTCTCTCATAGAGTTGAAATTCTCATTCAATGAGCATAGAAGGGCCCAAAATAATTTGACCTTCGAAGCCACCATTAAGAGCACTGCATAGGACACCCTCACAAATCATCCAAAACCAAAAAAATATGTCAAGGTTGAGCTAGTGTTTAGGCCTCAAAATTCCATTAACAAATAGTCCAAGATCGATTAGAGATCTAAAGAACCAAGTGGCACAGACCCCCTTCTCCCCTTGGGACTATGCAACCTCTTGGTCTTGGATATTCAATTCCTGAGTCCCATCGACTCTTCGAGTCCCTGCAGGTACCCAAAATTAATATACATAGGCCCTTTTCCTCCTAAGTGACCACAAGTTATGACCGTGGATATATCCCTTCGCAACTTTGGGCTTCAGGGATATCTTGATATCTGGCTTCGACACTTTTTGAAGTGTTCTCCCTTGAAATTTGGACCTCGTTCAATGTGTCTTCCTATATTTTGACGGCCCAACAATGTTTTGGGTTTCACGACTTTGTGAAACTTTTGTTCTCCTTGCACACAACCCTCCGGACTTTCGACTTTCAGATTTCCTAATCCGCTGCCACATGTCCTCTACACAACCAATGGTTGTGATTACTTTGTGACTCCACAAGTTCGTGAATTTTCCCTTGCAATACCTCCAAACTTCCCAAACTACGAAGTGTCAAAACATCTTATAGCCAACCTCCACTTAGTTCTCCCAGATCTGCCAGTCTGGAATGATTCACCTCCCTCCAGAATGGATCTCGTTCTTGGATTTTGTGAAACCTTAAGGACTCTCCTCCTTGAATATTTCTCACTTCTCTCCCTCATGAGCTTATCTTCCTCGACTTTCCTTATTCCTTAGAACACTTTCTTCGACACTTAGTCGAAATCCCAACCTGTGCATACCTTGCAACATGTTCTCTTCTACACCCAACTTCTCTGTGTGGATGATTTCACACCCGTTTGTGACTATTCTCCAATCTCTTCTTCTGAAAATAAAGTCACGCTACTCCTCCTAAGATTTCAAATCTGAAAATCTATCACGCACTCCTTGCGTACGCCTATGTACTCCTTGCATACATAAGTTCCATGTTGTACCTTCTAAGCTTCGAGTCGAAACAGACTCTGTCAACGCACTCCTTGCACTCTCTCGTAGAAGAGAAACAATTAAAACTTATTTAAAATCTCATTGATTCATACATCTAGCCATGTAAATGCATGCATAGATACAAGAACAAGAAATAACAGAGAATTGAAAATAAAATAGAAATTCTACCATTCACTCATTCAGATAGATGCATCGACACCACACATTTGGGGCAATGCTTCTCTGTTATATTCATTCAACTGAAAATTACATACATTCATTTATTGTTTCTTGGTAGCTCTCATCTCTCTGCTACAATGGAAACCTATGCAATAGATTCAATAGCATCTCTACAACTCTACAACTTGAGAGTCAACAACCTCTACTAGACAACAACATAAAAACTTTATACAAGAGGTCTCTTCGAGCTCTTCCCTCCAACTACTCTACAGCTATCTTATCGAAATAAAAGCTCTCAACTACTTAACATTTATTACAATAAATATTTGAGACAAACAGATCATATCAAACACATCGAATCTATATTGCACTTAGCTACATTAAAATAAAATGAATTCTCTAATGCCTTCATGAGATATCCATCTCTACAACATTAAATATGTTCTTTAATTATTACTCCTTTCAAAAATATTTTCGTGATACGCATTCTTCAAAATTTGAGCTAGTGTGCTTAGTTGTCCTTTGCTTGTGCTTTGTTGGCGATGCTCCTACATCATAATCCTCTGGCTGAAAAATTCATGGAATATTGTCCATGAGCTTCTGCACCGACTTTCCATGTTTATGGATATCTGCATCATTTACCCAACTGACATATTCTACTGGTCACTCCTTCCACTTTACCAAGTATTCAAAATATGTTTGCCTTCTGGTCTTCTTACCAATTCGATGATCTATGATCTGCTCCATCTACGGCCTCTCTATTGTAGCCATATGTTTCTCCCACTAGATCTTCTTTTGATATTCAGATCCTCCATCTCCTTCTCCCCTATATGGACACAAGTCTGAAATGTTAATATGGGTGATATACCCACATCTTCTGGCAACTCTACCTCATAATCATTCTCCCTAAATCTTCTCAGGATTTTGCACAGTCCTATATTCTTCAAATTTATCTTATTATATGTTCCCCTTGGGAACCTTTCCTTCCTAAGGTGTGCTAGAACTTGATCTCCAACTTCAAATTCAAGCTTCCTCCTGTGTTGATTAGCTCTATGTTTGTATTCATTTCTACTCTTCTTCAATTGTTGCTTGATCTGATTATGAAGTTCCTACATTTTTGAAGTGAAGTCTTCGGCTCTAGCACTCCCGAATTCGCTTTTCTCCAGATCTCTCAACTCCGACACTCCTCTCGGATTCATTCTGTACACTATCTAAAATGGAATCTTCCCAATGCTCCTTTTCATTGAGTATTGTATGCAAATTATGCTTGTGCTAGAATCTTATCCCATTGACTATGGTGTTCAGTGACCAAACTCCTCAGCAAATCTCCTAAACTTTGATTCACCACCTCAGTTTGTCCATCCATTTGTGGGTGATATGCAGAACTAAAATATAGCTCTGTCCCCATCTTCTTCCACAATGTTCTCCATAAATGACCAACAAATTTGGTGTCCCTGTCTAAAACTATACTCCTGGGCAATCCATGGAGTCTCACAACTTCTTTGAAAAATAAGTTAGCAACGTGCATTGTGTCACTAGTCTTCTGGAAAGGGATAAAGTGTGCCATATTTGAAAATATTTCAACTACCACAAATATGGAATCACTTTCTCTTTGTGTCCTTGGAAATCCTAACAGAAAATCCATGCTTATTTCATCCCAAGGCCTCTCTGGAATAGGTAATGGTCGATACATAAGTAATCATAAGGATAACTCTCTGCTTCATCACTACAACAAACTGCATCTCTTGTTCCTTCTTAACTTCATTCAGGAGTTCCTTCCCACTCATGAGAAATATGCTTGTGCTAGTTTCATCCTTCATTTTCTTCTCTTAAATTGCAACAACATGTGTGTCCTACCATTCTTTTACAAGGTATACGTATTTATTCTCCCGTCATGAATGACATTCCTATCATACTACCATGGTCTTCTGAACAAAACATGACATACATCCATGGGAATCACATCACATAGAATTTCATCTCTATATCCTCCTATCTTAATTCAACCAGGCATTGTTTAGTGATTGTTACCTAATGACCTTTCTGCAACCATGAGACTTCATATGGTGTCGGATGTACATTCGTCTCCATCTCTAAATTATCCACCATCTATGTGGATACTAAGTTTTCAGTGCTCCCACTGTCAATTATCACCTTGAAAACTATATCCTTCGTCTTGCAAGTTGTCCTGAACAAATTGTTCCTCTGTGTTGGCTTTTCAATTTATGGCTCTAGTTTTAAGAGAACTTTCTTCATCATCAAAGATCTCCCATCTTATGTGCCTTCGGCCTCTACATCCTACTTCTATTCTTCCGAAATGTGAGCTTCACCTCCTTCTTTCTTTCTCTCGGTACATTCCTAAGACATGTGTCCTACCTTTCCACAAGCATAACACTTTATCTCACCTCCTCTACCTCTTCATATTCCTCTAGGGAAAGGGTTTCTACCACCACTCTGCCTTCCTCGATAACTTCCTCCTCTATCAGAGTGACTATGTGGCTTCTATGTCTCACCCTTTGGATTTTGTGCCTTGTCCTGGGAAACTCCTTTGCCTCTATTCAAGCTTCTACCTATGTTTTGTTGACTCTGCTTCCTGGCCAACTTTTCTTCTGCTTTCAGCCAACTTGGTACGCATCCTCTACCTTCTTCACTATCATCATGTTCATATCATCCTGGATTCCATATCTTAGACCATTAATGTACCTAGAAACTTTTTCCTCATCTCTCTGTTTCTGTCCAACCCTGATGTTCAGTCTGTAGAAATCCTTTGTGTACTCTTTCATATACATTCCTTTCTGTCTCAGGTTCTGCAATCTCCTGAACATATTTATCTGGTAATCCTTGGGTATTAATTTCGCCTTTAGTTTGGCTACCATTGTATCCCAACTCTTAATATTTTGTTTTCCTTTGCTTCTCCTGTCAGCTTGCAGTTCATCCCACCACAGTGTTGCATGTCCTTTTAACCTAGTGACAACATGTTTCACCTTTTTATCCTCATTGACATATTCATAGTCGAAATACTTGTCCATTTCTCGTATCCAATCAAGGAATTCTTCGGCGTCCAAATCACCTTCATACATTGGGATATTTATCTTCGCTCTAGCTCCCAACTTAACAATCGCATTCAGTAAGCGTTCTTCTGCAACATCCTCTGCTATAGCTTCTTCGACTTCCACTTCTTCAATTTATACATCGTTGACATCTCTTACATCAGGTGCTCTCCTCTGTTTTGTTTCCATGGCATCCAACCTTGCATGCAGTTCTCTCATCTCTCTTTCCATAGCTCTATTTTCTATGGGCGGGTCTACACATCTTCTAGGTGGCATTGTGTTGATGTATCTGATACCTCTCGTCGATATCAGCCTACTTCTCTTCCTACAGAAATCAATTATGTATTTTCTCTGATACCACTTTTGGCGCAGACCCCCTTCTCCCCTTGGGACTACACAACATCTCGATCTTGGATCTTCAACTCCTAAGTTAGATCAACTCTGTTGGTCCCTACGGGTACCCAAAATTACTATACACAGGCCATTTTCATCCTAAGTGCAATGGGTTGAGAGTTTGAATTTGAAGTTTCCAAAAAAAATCGCAAGGACTTCCATTTAAAGAAGGAAAAATTGGAGAGAAGAATTTATAAATTTCAAATACCTCCAAAACACCAATCATATTTCACTTCTTTATGAGATAAATCTTCCTTCCATTGAAATCCCTACAGTGAAAACTTTATAGACAAAAAAATAATTCTCAATACAAAAGTAATACCAATAGAGTTGCAGAAACCAACACTACCAAAAAATTAAAATGGTCTCACCAGCTTAAGAAGGGGATAGTAGGGATTTGAGTCTACATTTCTTGTTCAACTAACCATCTAAAATGGGCTTATGACAAAGCCACTTGTATACATCAACATGCTTATAATTCTTAAAGGTATTGACTTCATTCTATTTCTATTATTTCCATCATGCAATTATTACTTAAAGGCCTAACTTGATAACAATATTTCCAAGAATAAGATACTTAATGCAGTAAAAAATTAACCTATTTCGATTTTCTAGCTGAAAATTCACTTTCAAACTAGCCCAAGTCACCTAATATGGGGTCTAGGCATTGAAGATCTATTTAAATATGTCTTTTGTAATGATTTACAAGCTCAATAACTAAGCATTCTCAACCAAAACCTTCCCATCATGTTAAAGAAAAAGGGACCATCAAAGAGACTGGTCATTGAAGGACAACCTAGATATGAGAGCTTGGCCTTTCCACCCGAGGAGGGGATGGATTCCCTCATATGCCTCAATATAATTTGATAAACAAAGGTTCCTTTCACCTTCACATGGATAGAGTAACAACAATAGTTTGTACTTTAAGAATCGTCCTTTCCTAAAGGATTTCCAAAGCATATGAAATTTTCTCAAAGGAATTTTCTAGGCTTTCCAAGGCCCAAATGACCCACTTTGTAAAAAGATATTGAACTTGTGGGAGATTTTGATTATACCCATACCTCCTAAATATATAATGGTGTAACATGAGTTATAAGTTACTTGATTCTATCCTTTGTATCCATCTATGTTTACCTAAGGAAAGTTGTGAAGGGATTTTACCAACATTGTGTAGGCATTGATAGAAGGCAAATTAGAAGGTGAGTTCTAAACATGAGTGGATACTAGGAACTTAGTGCATATTTTAGATTTGGTAGCCAAGGCCATGGGATTAGTCAACTATTTTTATATATTCTTTTGGGCAGGTTGAATAACCACATCCTACAACTCCTTAGGGGAATGGGGATGCCAAGGAACTTAAAACATTTTCCCAGTTAGATCTAGATCCATATCCACCAACTAGCTAGGCATGTCCCTCTAAATTTGTCTATATAACATTTTGTTTTGTCCCATTGGATCTTATAACTTGAGGCCTCAAAAAATATATGGAGTAAATCCATTGTGAGGAAATGCATCTCATGTGAGTTCCTCCCTCACTCCTCATTGTTGTCTATATACAAAATCTAAGGGTGAAGGTGGAAAATATACAAACCAAGTTTCAAAAGGTGAATTATTAGTAAAAATGTGGAATTATTTATTATAATATTGTTGTATATAGATCGTGTTTTCATCCCAGGTCTTCGTATGCTTTTGATTTCAACCCCTCAAAAGATGCACCAAAGTCCTATTGATTACTTCTTGTCTTTCCATCTATCTATGGATGGAATGTTTGTAGACCTCTTGAGCTTAGTTTCCATATTCTCCCACAATGTAGTCTAGAAGGCACTAAGAAATATGGTGTCCCTCTCTGAGATGATGCTCCTTGGTATCCCAAAGTGCACCCAAACATGTTCAAAGAACAAGTTTGTCTCTTCCTATCCCTTGATCATATTTTTACAAGGAATGAGAATGCACATTTTGTTGAACTTATCAACTACCACAAATAAATAGTCATGTCCCTTTTGTGTGGTTGGTAAACCACCTAGAAATGATTTCCCAAGGTATAGTGGGTACCGATAAGGGATGGTATAGACCTTGCTTCTTGTTATTGGGATTGTTGGTACAACAAAGTATACATCCTCTAATATACCATGATACATATTATTGAATTCTAGGCTAGTGTGCATACCTATGTAAGTTGGAAACATCTTCCTAATACCAAAATGTCCTATAACCTTAGAGGTGTGAGCCTCTCTGATTAGTTCTAATCATTCACCTTTAGGAACACAAAGATTTTCAATCATGTAGAGTAGACCATTATGTAAATGATATCCATCCTTGTTGCACCTTCTTCTATATGAATTTCGCCTTGTAGATATTGAAACACCACCTTGAACTCCTCATCTTCTATGTATTCCTCTATGTATAGATCATTACTAAAAGGCTCCATGTGCATCATAGTTCCCAATGTTGTAATCTTGGATGTGGGTGTCCATGAAAGTATTTCTTCCAACTTGTTTGTGCTACCATTATTATACTTTATGACCAAATGAATTTTTTTTGAGAATCCCATCCATTTGAATGTTTGGTTTGTTGTAACTTACTCTAGACCTGCAAATATTGGAGCGACTGGTGATCTATGTGGATCATGTTATCCTTTCCAATCAGATGGTGCTTCCACTTTTTGATAGCTTGTACCAAGGAATAGAGCACCTTGCCATAGGTAAGGTAGTTGAGGACCACCCCATGAAATGCTTCATAATGATTGCAGACAGACCTTCCTCCCTACATCATAACTGCTCCCATGGCATACCCACTTGCATTGATCTCCACTTCAAAGGGATTTTGCAAGTTTGGTAGCACGAGAACTAGTTCTTGAATAGTATTTGTTTTCATTTCATCGAAATCCTTTTGTTGATTGTTCCCCCATCGGAAAATCTTACCACTTGTGGTTATGACATGGAGAGGTGCAACTATTTCTAAAAATGAAACTATGAAATTTCGCAAGTACCATTATGCCCCAAAAAATATCCTAATTTCAGGGACAATTGTAAGAACTGTCCATTTCATAATGGCCTCCATATTTGTGAGATCTATTTTGATATTTCCTCCACCAATCACATACCCCAAACTCACCAAAGAATGTTGAGAAAAATCACATTTTTGTAGATTGGCCAACAGTTGGTGCTTCTTTAGTGTCTCTAACACCTACATAATATGTGAGATGTGCTCCTCCCAGGTATCACTATAAACCATTATGTCATCCAAATAGACAATAACAAATGAATCTAAATAAGGGTGTAAAACATCATTCATTAGTCTCATAATTGTAGTTGGTGCGTTACATAAACCATGGCATAACCAACCACTCATAGAAACCTTGCCTTGTCTTGAAGGCAGTATTGCAAGTGTCTTCATTTTTTACTCGTACCTAGTGATATCTTAATTTCAAATCCATATTAGTGAAGTACTTTTCATGCTACAGTTCATCCAACAGATCATCAATCCTCGGTAGAGGGTACCAATTAGCGTAATCTTGTTCAATGTGCAGTAATCGATACGCATTCTCCAAGTCCCATCATACTTGGGCACAATTATGATGGGTGACCCACAAGGTGAGGTACTTGTTTGAATCACACCTTGCACCAATGATTTCTGCAACTACTTATTTACTTCATTTTCATCCAGAAAAAATTGTCTATATAGCCCAATATTTGGCAAGGGGGGGGGGGGTCTAGAAATAATTGGATTTCATTCTCTACTACCCTATTAGGTGGTATTCCTTTAGGATACTCCCCCTTATTCCTTTAGAAACACCTCCAATTCATGTATTTTCTCCTTATTACACCCTTCTAGGGATGTATTTACTTTTAATGACTCTTCACTAGACTGATTTTCTCTTAGGAAAAGTAAAACATATTTCTTGCTAGAACTGATCAATTTCTTATCTTAATTAGCACTTACTGGTGATTTTTTTTTCCTTTGTGCACTTTTATGATAAATGATTTCTCATCCTTGATGAGTTGGTACTATTTGGATCTCCACATGAATATAGCATCCTTCATATACATTTATGGGATTCCAAACACTACTCTACATACATCCAGTGGTACTACAACCAATTCTACTTCATCTATAAAATCAACACTTTAGAAAATTTAATCTTGCACTGCTTTGTAACCTTGATCTTTGCATCTTTTTTTACCCAACCCAATGGATAGGGACTAGGACTATCATAAACCTACAATCCAATCTTGTTGACTAGATCTACTTCTATCAAATTAGACTTTAACCCAGAGTCGAATAGAGAATCTATCTTGGTCTTCTTGACATGAATCTTGATGTGGAAGAGTTTTTTCATGTCTTTGTCATGTCATTCTCTTCCTAGTGATGAAGAATACTCATATTCACATCCTTATTCATTGATGTGAAAAAATTATTCTCATCCACATTTGAGCTAATTTCAACCTGATTTCTCAAATCTATGGCTAGAAGATTCTTTTTATGTGCTTCCTTCTTATGGTTCTTTAGGTTCAAATCTAGATGTAGTTTCCAAAACTTTTCCTCAGTGTCCCCATAAATATTGAAACGGTTGTAATGGTTTCTATGATACTTTCATTGATGTGTAGTGGTTGTCGTCTTCTTATCCTTTCTCCCTTTCCACTTCTTCTCCCCCTCCTTAGAAGCTTCCTAGTGCTCTTTC
The DNA here is from genome assembly GCA_009831015.1 of Picea engelmannii. Taxonomy (NCBI): domain Eukaryota; kingdom Viridiplantae; phylum Streptophyta; class Pinopsida; order Pinales; family Pinaceae; genus Picea; species Picea engelmannii. The sequence goes on from ML786986.1 coordinate 62,957, forward strand.
TTCTTGGAACGACTTGGATTCCCTTTCTTGTGGACTATGTTTTCCAAATATTGTGCCTATACACATTCCCTTTCCATTGTCCTTGGCTTGAAAAGAATCATTTTCTTTAATATATGATTGTGTAGACCCTCCAGATACTTGAGGAGTACATTTAGGCTCTTAGCAAAGATAGCCAGCATGATGGACATCTTCCTAAACTAGATGGTTTAATTGTGTACACTCTACCTCTACCTAAAGTAGTCCTTATTGATGTATGTAGAATTGGAAATGTACTTTCGCATAGGTCTAAGTGTCTAGATGTGTGGAAGTCATCCAAAGCCTTCTACCTAGATACTTTACTTCAATTAAAGGAATTATTAAAGTAAAATTATTTTAATAATCAGTTGAGTTTATTTAATGAAATGTTAAAGTTATTAGCATTGGTGAATTAAATATTAGCCAGTGATCTCTAGTGAGGTGATATTTAATCTTAGTCGTCAATCACTTTGGAGATTAGGGTTAGGTAATAACTCAAGATTAAAAAAGCATGGAAAGGGTGAAAGAGGAGACACTTTTGACACACAGAGGGTTAGATCATGAATGATTATGATTCATGGAGATATCAAATAGGTGGAGAAGGAATTTCAAATAGAGATCAGTACAGGTTAGGGAGAAGAGAGAACAGGGGAAGTTGCAAAGATTTTCAAGAGATTAGATTCACAACAATAGGGTCATGTCGTACGAAGGTTTTTGTACAGTCTTTGTGTGTGTGTGTGTGGGTTTCATTGGATACAAGAATTTATGTGCAAGTTTGATTAAGTAAATGTGCATGCATCTTGAAAAACATGAAATGTTGGGGTTGTACAGCGGACCGTGAGTTGCTAAGGTTTGCAGGTGTTGTCTAAAGTTTTATGTATTTTCTCTATGGGTCATTTTCCCAATGAGGACACCCTTGTAAGCTTTGAAGTTATTTGAATGATAAACTTAGTTGATGGAAGAATATATTTATGTATTGTTTATGATATTTTGATTTCCATTGTTTCTTCTACTATTTATTTGAGTTGATTATTCCAACAAGTGTATTGTATTTTATGAGCTACTAATTTGATTTACAGCAAGAAAACCACTAGATAACAAGATACCTAGGTTCCAGGATTCGAAATTCAACATGGTGTTGGACATAGTGTCATTGATGTCAACAATCGATATCATTGATGTGATGATAAGTTGAGATAAAAGATCAGGAGGGTTAGTGAATGAAGATCAAAGCTCAAAAGAGATGGCGCAATGAACTTCAGAAGAATCGTTGGAGGACTAGTCAAAAGTATATAATGACTGATGCAAAATTGTTGGATGATATGCAGAGATTAAGGCTCAGGAGAGTTAACGAATGAATATCAAATCTCAGAAGAGATGGCGCATTGAAACTCAGTAGGTATGGCACAATGAAACTCAAATAAAATCAAGACCGTTGATGTGAAATTGTGAGATCAATGGCAGGGATGAATTGCAGAGAGAGAAAGAAGAATTAAACTACTCGCTAGTTACAATCCCGCAATTGGTCTAGATCGTCAAATCTCATAAACTCAAAGATCAAAGATTGTGGTTGACTCACCAACAACTCACAACTTCAAATTGTGGAGTTTGGGTGTCGAGTTAAATCACTCGCAAATTTTCGTTCCAAAATCATCGTCGATCATTAATCTATTTCTAAGAGTCCACATCGACCATTAGATCAAATCAAGTGTAAGGATAGGCTAAGCAGGGGAAGAGGTTTGAGAATTTGAATACCCGAATACTTGTTGGTCATTGGATCACTTTTGAGTGGAAGGATAGGATAAGAAGAAAGGTTGAGTTCTCAATTATCTGAATACCCATCTGCCATTGGATCAAATTAAGTGGAAGGAAAATATAAGCAGAAAGGATGAGTTCTCAATTACCTGAATTTTCGTCAACCGTCGGATCAAATAAAGTGGAAGAATAGGATAAGCAAAGTTGGAAGGTCGTTGGATTTAATCCAAGGAAAAGCAGCATCGTAAATAGATTGAGCCATCGATCTAAGATCATGATTGACAAACAACATTTAGTTCGAGTTAAAATATGTGAGGAGGTTACACTTCGGGGAATCTCACTTCGGAAGAATTGGCAACTTGAAAAGTTGAAATACCTAAAGTCCCGAAATATGAAATGAATAAGGACCATCAGATTTGGAGGATATATGATGATCATTAGATCAGGGTTGTTGGTCAGTAGATCACCTCATCAAGGACACATGGCAGACCACGTCAGCAAGTACACATGGCATAATCATACAATGACATGTGTCAATAGGAAATTGGCTCGTGCCATGTAAACATGTGACGTCAATAATTTACGTCACTATGGGAGAATTAATTCAGGAGTTTCACCACCAAGAAATGTCAAAAGTCCCGAAGTCTCAAAGGACGAAGTTCCAAAGTCACTCTCAGTCGTCGTTCTGAGATACCCTTCAGATACTATTCTGACCATTAGATCAAGGAGATGAATATGTGTCACATCAGGAGATTTACGTCAATAGACCACGTCAAAAAGAAACTGTGACAAACCACGTCAGTAGTCCACATCAGCAAGGACATGTGGCATAGTCAGAGAATGAGAAGTGTCAAGTTGAAATTGGTATTTTAGGTATGTGAAAATCATGAATATGAGTGACACATGGAAGCTACTCGACTCGTGACACATCATCAAGTGACATAAGAAATTTGCGTCACTCCGAGATTTTTACTTCAAGAGTTTCACCACTAGCAAATGACAAAAGCTCCAAAGTCTTGAAGGACGAAATCCTGAAGTAGACATGGTTCGTCCGATCTAAAGAAATACTTTGGGAGCATTCTCATTCATTGATCTACTACAGTGGAAGGATAGTGTAAGTGGAAGTGTTAACTGACAGTAAGCAGTCTCCACTATATTTTGACTTACTCAGTAGGTGATCACTCCGGAGGAAAATGGAGTGGCGTCTGTTCGAAACCTATGAATTCCTGAATGTCGAAGTCCCGAAGTGGACATGGGTCGTACGATATGAAGAATACTTATGTTGCATTCTCAATCATTGATCAAAACACAATGGAAGGATAGCATAAGTATAATAGATGAAGTCACAAAGTAATGTGTGGACATCCATCTCAATTCTTGAATAAGACCCATCCATCAGATTAAGCCTTGTAAGAATCAAATCTGATGATTGATTAGTTTCCACAAAATAAACGTAAGACGTCTGATCCAGAAGTTTTGAAAGGTTTTGATTCCAAAAGTTCTGAAGGGAGAAGTGTCGAAGTTATGACAGTCATCCATTTCAAACGGTTAAAATTGTGACCGTTGATTCAGATAAGTGCTCAAAAACTCGTCTGGCCTAGCATCTGGTCACCATTGTTGGTAAAATGATATAAGAGTTTTTAAAAGGAAATTATAATATGTCGATGTAGTTGGTAAGCTCATGGTTCTGTAATTCTCGGTCACATGTAATGGTTTGAAGGAAGTGCCTCTACAGAACTCAGTCTCTGTGAAAATAGCAGAGATTCAGGATTGATTTTAAAGGATGAAATTGATCCATATGTGATCAATTTATGAAAATCCTTCATGGTAGAAATGATTAAACAATGATTATAGTTTAGTTAAATGAAGAGGTGTGACGGTCCAAACAAAAGGACACAGTGCATCTCAAACTCACAACATTTTGAGGATTATATAAACGAGGAAGAGTTATGAGAAGGTAGCATCTCTGCAGTCCAGATAAGAAGACAAAAATCAGAAGCAGAGTTGAAGCAGAAGAATTGTTTGTTCTAATGGGTCTGTCAATATCTTATTGAAGATCAAGAACAAAAAAAGTCAGAGAAGTAGTTATGAAATCCAATATATGTTATAGAAGGCCTTTATTGGACTGTAGCAAAGTCATTAAAGATTAAATGACAGAAGCCAAAGAGTAAGAGATAAAGTTTGTTTGGAGATAACCATAATACCATGCAAGGAGACAATACAAGAGAAGTGTTATACATGTTATAACCTGCATAAAGGGAGGAAGGGTGGAGCAAGGGAAAACAAGTTGAAGTCAAAATGTCAAATCTGATAGGATTTGTGTTAATGGATGCTTGACTCAATGTCAATGAAGAGTAGAAGAGATTGAATTACATTGTAAAATTAAGGGTGGTTGGGTGGTGTAAGGGAAGGTTGGAGCCTGCAGGGGATTTGGTCCTTCCTTGTCAGTTGTAGCTGACTAAATAGGAGGTTGTAGCCTCCTACCAGTTGGTGTTGGTGAACAAAGGGAGTTGGTTCTTCCTTGTCAGTTGTAGCTGACTAAACAAGGGGTCATTGCCTCCTACCATTTGGTGATGGTGAACAAGGGTGTGGATGCATCCTGATCAGTTGGTGTTGATTGAAAAGGAAGAATAACTTCCTTCTATGTAACTTGTAAGAAAATGAATTTTGCAATTAATAGAAAAGAGTTGGTGATTTTCCCTGTTGGGTTCCATGATAAATAGTTTGTTCATAAGGGTTTGTTGTTCATCATATATTTCTTAATTGAATAATTAATATATGTGCTTAATATTGAAGGAATTAATAAGAAAAAGTAGGCAATATTGATTC
>ML786986.1:67627-96977 GCA_009831015.1 Picea engelmannii
GGTATCAAAGGGAGGTTCCTTTAAGAACAATCTAACAAACTGAAAGGAACATCAAGTTAAGCACACATGGATGGACAAAATATTTACACTGAGAATGGAACTCCAATACCTGGAAAAGAAGAATACATATTTTGGAGTACAAGAATGGAAAGTCATCTGAAGGCATTGGGACATGATGTATGGAATTCAATAATCACTTATTACTTCCCACCAAGCAAAGTAAGGACTCTAGATCAAAAGAAAGAAAAGAAAAGTAACTCAATGGCAATGAATACAATCCTTGATGTATTACCTGACGATGTCAAAGATAAGATAGGTGAATGTAATTCTGCAAAGGAACTTTGGGACAAGATGAAAGACCTCTACTCAGAAGAAAAGTCTAATGAAGAATTTCAATCGTAACAAAGTTTAGTCTACAACAATTCTAGTGATGAAGATTCGTTTGAAGAATACTCAGACATTGAAGCAGAAGTCAATCTTGAAGCTAAGCTTGAGTTTTCTTTGAATGATCTGAGGAAATATAAACAAAGGTGTAAAAAACTAAAGGATCAACTTAAGACTATTGAAAAATTCAAGAAAGGGACTAAAGCCCTTGATAAAGTTCTCAGTCTACAAAAATTTCCTTCAAACGAATTTGGCCTTGAATATGAAAAAGTACACATAGTTAAAGGTCCAAGTCCTATTACTCATATTGATGTTGAAGATGACATGTATTGTGATGATACCTCCAAAGAATATTCTCTTCCTCCCATGAATATGTATAAAATCAAAAGAGAATACACAGAAGACATTCCTATCAAGGATAAAGAGGAAGACTCAGTCATCAATAAAGGTAAATACTCTTCACAATCTTCTGATTGCAATAATGTTGATATTAAAATCTCCCCTACAAATAAAGAAGAAGATTTAGATACAATAGAAGAATGTTATGTTAGCATATATCCCATGAAAGAAGTAGAATAAGAACTATCTAAGGTCAAACAGAAAGTTGATTGGAGTCTTTATGAATACCACTATGACCATGATTATTTAGACTATAGTTTTCTTCATGACTACACTAAAGAATCTCTTGAAAAGAGTCAAAATCATTTCTTGGAAATAAAGGAAATTCTCAAATACAATGAAAAGATCATATCTAAGCAAAATATTCAGCTAGAAGAAAAAGAAGAGGAGATTGAGAAATTAAAGAATGAAATCAGTCAAGTAAAAGAAGAAAATAAGGAAGATGATGAACTTATCCAAATCCTTGCAGATCTAAAAGAAATAAGAAAGAAATTTCAATCTGAAGACCCAACTTGAAGAAACTAAAAGAAGAGAGGAGGTAGTGAGGAAGTAGTTGAAAAAAAGGGAAGAATCATGTCATAAGTTGGAAGCAGAAGCTATGAATCTTAGAAAGAAGGTTGAGAAGTCAAACACCCAAGTCAATTTCTTGAATAAATCTATGATCTTAGATGATATATTTGATAGTCAAAGATCACCAAATGACAAAACCGGTCTTGGCTACAACAAGGAAGAAATTAGTAATCCCAAGAAACCTAATGCAAGTCCTTCATTTGTAAAGAGTGAAGACAGGTCTGATGCAAGTCTTTCTTTTATAAAAAGGGAAAGAAAGTATGATGGAGGTTCTTCATGTTCAAAGAATGAAAGCAACATTACAACATTTAGAAGATCAGATCAAGGAAGACATCCTAAAGCTACTCATACACCTCAAAGTAAGTTTAGAAGAAAGACACCTTCATGGATGAATCAAAGGAAGTATGGGAGTGTTTTTAATGGTTATTTTTTTTCTTGTAATGAGTATGGTCATAAAGCTTTGGATTGTAGGCATCATGGAAGAAAAAAAATTGGTAGGTTCAACAACAATATAAGATGTTGGAACTGCAATCTTGTTGGACATATTGCTACACATTGCTACACTATGAGATGCTACAGTTGTGATGGATATGGCCACAAAGCCCATGACTGTTGGAACTCAAAAAGACAGTCAATAAGAAATGCTTTACACAATATGACAAGAAGAGTAAATAAGACATGGAAAATAAAATCCGAAGTACCAAACAAGAAAGATAATGAAAATATTGCTCATGAAATTGATGAAGTTGATAATAGGAGATCGATGGGTGAAAATTCTCAAGTTAAGGATGAATAAGCTTCTGATGCACATAATAGTGACATTGATGTTGAATATCCAACAATAGAACAACAAGAAGAATTGAGTGATGATTATCTCAAAAATATTTCAATCCTATTTTAATGGTACACTAAAAATCCTTCTCAATATATATATATATATATATATATATAATAAAAAAATAAAAAAAACTTTGTCCAGGAAGTTGCAAGGACTGTGATCAATGAAGAAAAATTATCTGATGGATATTGAAGGGATTATGTAAGCACAAAAATATACATATTTAACAAAGTTGATCTCATGATTAATAGTAATAAGACTCCTTATGAACTATGGTTTGGAAGAGCTCCATCGGTAAAATATTTCAGGACTAGCCACAAACCCTATTTTCCATGGAGTGTAACTCCAAAAATACAACGACCCACAAGATGAATTTTTTACCACAGATACTTGGATATGTTTTCTCAATGGCATAGAAATTTCAAGGTCTGAATCATTACATAAAAAAAGTTATAGCGAAAATGGTGAGATGACCTGTAAATAACATACCTTAGAAAGCACCATCAAAAGAATTTATCCTTTCTTGCATTTCGGCCTTGTTTTCTTCACCTTCCCTCATAAATTCAGCTTAGATATCCTTGGATACCTCAGACACCTATAGATATTCAATATGCTCAAGTGTAATTAAAATGAGAGAGCCTTGCCTCTTATTTATACTCTCCAAGTAGCTTCCTTAAAAACATCTTCTAGGTCACTTGGCCCACTTTCCTTATTTTAGGGTTAACCCACTTCAAATTTATCCATTAAATTTATTATTGAAATAATTTATTTTGTATTCACTTTGAATTATAATACACTCATCACTTCACTTTATTATTTACCTTTTTAAATCTCTTAAACCACTTTGACTACTTTGACCTTTTGCGGCTTCTAGATGACATATGAGGATCCTCCAACTTCGTAAGGCCATAACTCTCAAACCGTGAGGAGTTATGTGGCATTCCACATACCACCAGAAATGGAATGACATGTAGTATCCATCTATAATAGTATTACCTTCAAATATAGCAAAAAATCATATCGTTATCCATCAAACAAACTTGGGTCCATTACCCAAACCTGGGTTCTCCAACTTCACATGGTCATAACTCTCTAACCGTGAGAAGTTATGTAACGTTCTACAATGGAAATGGCATGAAAAGAACTATCCATATAGGATAGTTTCCCTGACAAATTCGTTATCCTTCATATCATTATTCCACAATTAAGCATGGGTTCTCTTACTTTGCAAAGCATCTTCCCGTGAGGGCTTTCACCATAAGGGGACCACTTTGGAGTTCATCCATATTTACTTCTTATCAACCATGAAAAAAAAATAATGAGTCATATTTACATCAAACAATATTGGGTCCATTACCCAAACCTTTATGCTACGGGGATTTCTTCAAGGGTCGACATCAATGACAACCAACCTTAATCAACAATCTCCCCCTTTGGCATTGATGGAAACACTCTGATGCAATATTGAAATCATGTCACTCATGCTCCCCCAGGAACCACGCCTCTATCCTCTGCATATGATAAATATCTCCCCCTTTGTCATCAATGGAAAAGGTATCTTTCCATTCAGGGTTGCTCCCCCTGAATGAACTGTCCTCTTATGGTTCTTCCTTGTGTACATATAAGACATATAAGATAAGCATTCAAAAAGCATTCATTTTGGAGTAGAAATAACTCCAAGTCTTTGGTGAAGATATTCAAAGGCTTCTCGTGGAAGTGGTTTTGTAAAGATGTTTTCCACTTGTTCTTTTGTGCCCACATACTCAACTCTAATGTTCTTTTATGCAACCTGTTCCAGTAGAAAGTGATACTTGATTGGAATGTGCTTCGTCTTGGAGTGCATCATCGGGTTTTTTGAGATACTGATGGAGCTTGTATTATCACAATATATTGGAATGGGCTCATCATACTCGCCCTGTATATCTGTCAAAGTTTGTTTCATCCAAAGAACCTGTGTACAACATGTTGTTGCTGCAATATACTCTGCCTCGGATGTAGATAGAGATATTGATGATTGTTTCTTGCTCATCCATGATACTAAACACTCACCCAAGTAGAACGTTTCTCCACTGGTGCTTCGTTGATCATCAATACAACCTACCCAATCTGCATCTGTGTAGGCAATTACTGATAGATCCTTTCCTTTTGGTTCAATTGTAGATAAGAGTGTTAGGTGTGTTTGTTCTGGTGAACGGATTGTTCTTCTAGTCCCAACTCCTACATCTTTGTTTCCGATAATCTGATCTGAAGGATGATTCTTCTGTACTCGTTTACTGGGTGTCTTTGGAGACACTTGCTGAATTTCTATTTTACTTCTGTCGGATTCTCTTCATATTTCTCTTCTACTTCCTTTTCATCTTCTTCTTCTTATTCTAAGGGTTGTTTCATTGATTCATTTTCTTCCTTCGATTCTGGTCTACCTATTTCATCAATTGTTACGTTGATGCTTTCCACAACTTTGTTCAATCTTAGATTGTAACACTTGTATGATTTCCTTGTACTTGAGTAACCAACAAGCAGTCCTTTGTCCACACGAGATTCAAACTTTCCCATTCTGCCATCTTCTCTTTTGATGTAGCATTTGCTTCCAAAAACTCTGAAGTGCTTCACATTTGTTGGTCTTCCTTTCCATAGCTCGTAGGGAGATTTGTCAATGTTGTTTTTGAGCATTACTATGTTTTGAATGTGAATTGATGTATGCACTACCTGTGTCCAAAACATATATGTCAATTTGTAATCCATTAGCATTGTTTGATCCATTTCCTGTGTTATTATCATCCATTACGATAATGTTCCTTTGTCTTTGAACCACTCTCTGAACCAATCTATGAATCCATTCTCTTGCCCACTATCATATATCTATTCAAACCTGCTAAGTGTTCTTACGAATACATCTTTGTCCATACTATCCAAGACTCTACTTGCACAATTGTCCATAATGCTAACCCATTTATCATTATACTATCAAATTGTACTTTTTCTAACTGATTACTCTGAATCTATCTTCAAAAACTCTGCAAGCTGCTCGAAGGATGGGTCTTTGGTCTATCACAGCTATCACATAGACTCCCTCTATCTAATATTCATATTACTTGGGAGTCTCTAAGCTGAATGGATCAGAACAATTCCTTCTCTGATGTGTATTCATCATCATCTTCATTGGTAGATTCATCATCATCTTCATGGGTAGATTTATTATCTCTCTGAGCTCTGACTTCTTTCTTTCTATCCATGGATTCATCTTTCACTACAATGCCTAAAAGTACAATCTCTTGAACCTGTTCCTTATTTACTTTCCCTTCCTTTATTTTAGTTATTTTCCAAACCTTTCTATATCCGACATCTTTCTTTTTCTCTGTAGAATTTTCTTCATCTTGTTTTATTGCCAATCTTGCGATCTCTGGTACCTAGTCTTTGTTCACCTATTATTCTTGTTTTCTTATCCATACTTTCTTATATCTGATATCAGTATTCTCTTTCATGGAATTATCAATCATGCTTCTACAATCATTGGCTATGTGTCCATATTTATGAAATTTGTAACACTCAATGTTACGTGTGGCCACATAGGCACTTCTTGCTTGAACATTTATTTTATAATCCCTGCAATCTGCAACCTTATGTCCAAAGTTAGTACAATAAAAACAATGACCATAAAATAAATTTGCATACCTGGGAGTGAATGATCTTCTTTGTGGCATAGTCCTTCTGAATTTTTGTCTTGAATGATCATGATCATGATTGAAGCTTCTTTGTGGCTTGAACATGGATGGTCCCCTTGAAGATGTATCTTTAATATTTTTCTTAGATTCTGGTTGACCATGATTCCTTCCTTTGATTACTTCTGCATAACTCTTTCTATTTTCTTCATTCTTCTTTTCTAGCAACCTAGAGTGGTTCTCTTCATTATCTATAACTAATGTGGATGTTTCTATCTCTTCAACATTCATTTTGATCTTGACGATTTTACTTCTCAATGTGACAACTTCTTCTTCAAGCTTCTCAACCTCTTCTTCTTTCTTCATTATCTGAGACTTTATGACTTCTTCTTTTCTTTTCGCTTCTTCAAGTCCTTTCTCTTCTTGACCAAACTCTGCCTCAAGATAGCTTAGATTGTTAGTTCTTTCCTTAAGATGATCTGTCAATATCTTCTCTCTCATTTCTACTTCTTCTTTCTGTGCTACTATGTTGGTTTCCAAACACTGCTTTTGATATTCAAGATTTTCTTCGATCTTTCTGGCTTCTTCTAGCTGAGTTATTAGGTTCATGATGACCTATTGGGATTCTTCAAAAATGTGAACACTTTCCTTTTGTTTCATCAATTCTTTCTTGAGTGTATTGTTTTCTTCTCTTAGTTCATCTAAAGCACTAATCGATTTTTCTTCATAATTGTCTTCCTTTTCAATTATTTTTCCTGTCTCATTTCCTTCATGTCATTCTATTTCAAGATGGCCACATTTTTCACAATTAACACAAAACAACATACCTCTAGTGATTATGTACTCTTCATCTTCTGAATCTTATTGACATGGTGAACATAATTCTTCTTGATTTGTATCTGCATCTTTTTTGACATTTTCTGAATCTGTGATGGGTGAAGAATATATGTCATGTAACTTATCCCAAAGTTATTTTGTTGATGAACATTTACCAACCTTTTCTCTTACCGGATTAGGTAATCCTTCCCAGATGAAATCCATTGTTATTTTGTTATTTTTCCTCAATTCCTTCTTGGCTGCAGTCTTTGCCATTTTTGAACTATCATATCCTGTAACAACTGATAGCCAAATATAATGTCCCTGTTCCTGTAAAAATACTTTCGTCCTTATGCTCCACATCTCATACTTAAAACCATTATGTCCATTAAACATTGGTACTCCATTCTCAGAATAATCCATGGTCTATTTCCATTGGTTAAACCGTTTCCTGAAGGAACCATCTCTGATACCAATTGTTGGATTACTGAGAGGGGGGGTGAATCAGTAATAGAGAAATTTAATTCTTTATAACCATATAATCCAAGTGTTATATCAATGAATCATTATCATCCAATAAATGCAGAGTAAATAATCAATGAACAAATGAACAATTATACACATACATAGTACAATAGTATTTTACGTGGAAACCCAAATCGGGAGAAAACCACGGAATGATTTTTCTTATATGTCTTGAAGAATTACATTCATTGGAAGCACCAACTTCCTTTTTTTTCCAGCTACAACTGGAAAGAGGCTCCAACCCCCTAGTTTCTCAGGCTACAACCTGAATGAAGCTCCAACTCCCCAATTCTCTAGCTACAACCAGAAGGAGGCTACAACCCCCTATGTTCTCTAGCTACAACCGAAAGGTGGCTACAACCACCTGTCCTTGCCCCGTCCAACCTCCTTGAAGAAGAAGTAGAATGATGGAACCACTGTCACATTATCATTGTGAAATATATCGTTGTAAACCTGTACCAATAAATATGAACCATGCATCAACCTATACCTCAACCTATAATCAACCTGTACCATAAACAAGTGCATCAACCATGCAGCAACCTGTACCAAACAACCTGTAATAAACCTGTATCATAAACAAGTGCATCCAACCATGTACCAAATATGTACCAATCATGTGTCAACTACTCATCAGCGATGACTCATCAATATGTACCAACATCATCAACTATATGTTATAGCAAGATTTACCTCACCATTGCTATCTTGCACAAAGGGCCTTTTTCCATTTCCCTATGCAGACTTATCAACCCCCTTTTGGTAAATACAGAGCCAAAAATATATAGTTTTCCACATATACGCTCCCTAACTTAGCTTTGCAAGATGTGTATACGCTTGTTGCTCCACTACAGCTCACGTATATCGGGATTTGTGCCAGAAAATACAAAATGAGGTTGGGTTTCCATGACATGACAAAATATCTCCGATATTTGGCCTTCCATATACTGGAAATGTTCCAAATTGGCACTTCAGTTGCATTCTAGAGGCTATAAGAGCACAATTTCAAGCTATGGAAAAAGAGGAGAAAGAATTCAACTTTGATAGCAAAGTTACTCTGGAGAAATTACTTCATATTGAGTCTTCATCCCTTTGTCCCTCAAGTCTGAACACAGTTTTCAACCCCCAAGCTCTTTCCTTGTTATCGAGAGGACCTCATTACCTCTTTGCTATGAGCTTGCCGTTGGTGGAGGATTGAAGTGGTGGAGACCCAGTTGGAAGGAACTTGGTTTCTTGGTTTTGAACCATGCCGACACGAAAGTATGTAATGTTGATACTTCTGTTAATCAATTATTAATATAAATACTCCTTTCCCGTCATATCCATATCTTGCAAATATATGATTATTATCCATGGGCATGTTTGTAATGTTTATTAATGGATTGTGCTATTTGATGTGCTAACTCATTTTATACTTGCCTACTCATGGCCATGAACACTTGTTGGTATAGTTTCCACATGGATCTGCATTGTATTATTGGTAGCCATGTATGCAAAGTCAGTACATAATGCAATGAGCAATTGAGTTCGTCTAGTTGATTCTCTACCACTCCATTTGTGGGTTATTTATAATGTATTTCGGCCATCGCAGATACTCCTCTGATCTCACACATTAGGGGGCATCTGTTATAGCAAGATTTGCCTCACCATTGCTATCTTGCACAGAGGGCCTTTTTCCATTTCCCTATGCAGACTTATCAACCCCCTTTTGATAAATCCAGAGCCAAAAATATATATTTTTCCACATATACGCTCCCTAACTTCTTTGCAAGATGCGTATACACTTGTTGCTCCACTACAACTCACGTATATCAGGATTTGTGCCAGAAAATACAAAATGAGGTCGAGTTTCCATAACACGACAAAATATTTCCGATCTTTGGCCTTCCATATACTGGAAACGTTTCGACTCGGCCCTTCAGTTGCAATCTGGAGGCTATAAGAGCACAATTTCGAGCTATGGAAAAAGAGGAGAAAGCATTCAACTTTGAGAGAAAAGTTACTCTGGAGAAATTACTTCATATTGAGTTTGCATCCCTTTGTCCCTCAAGTCTGAACACAGTGTTCAGCCCCCAAGCTCTTTCCTTAATGTTGAGAGGACCTCATTATCTCTTTGCTATGAGCTTGCCTTTGGTGGAGGATTGAAGTGGTGGAGACCCAGTTGGAAGGAACTTGGTTTCTTGGTTTCGAAGCATGTCGACACGGAAGTCTATAATGTTGATACTTCTATTGATCAATTATTAATAGAAATACTCCTTTCTCATCCTATCAATATCTTGCAAATATATGATTATTATCCATGGGCATGTTTGTAATGTTTATTAATGGATTGTGCTATCTGATGTGCTAACTCATTTTATACATTGTCACTATATACTTGCATCGCTTGTCTGTTGAGAAATTGTTGCAGGTGTAAATCTTTGTGTCAAAGTGCTCAACGGTGGAACAGCATCAAATGATTGGATCGAGGTAGGCTTCTTCCTCGTATTGCACATTTTTTTATATAGCACATGTTGGAATTGAGTTGATTTCTACAGTCATACCTGTCTGTTGTGGTTTGCCCTTGGCCATAGAGAGTTTTTCCCTTGTAACACTTTACACCTCATGTATGTGTCAACTCATCAACTACTAGTCTCAACCATGTACTCAACATGTACCTCAACCAAAATCCCTCATCAATTTCATCATCCAAATATTATTTTTAGCTCTGTAATAGACCTAGTGTATATGATCACATTCCTGCAAACCTTCCTTAACTTTAACAACAAGATACTATCATTTTCATAAAACTTTTCTTTAGTCTCACATGCCTAGTTTTGGATTAGTCAACAACCCTAAATTGAAGTAATCATAACTTTTTACTTGTGCAATTCCTTCATGTGTCACTACTTGGAACCTCTCAGAAAAGGAGTTATAGCAAAAATGGCATACCTTGCTGAATTCTGGCTTATTCTAGAGAGAAACCTTGTAGAGCGTGCCCCACACGAAATATTTGTTGCATTGATCTGAAAATATTACATAGAATACTAAATACTTTACCCTAACCAACACATTTTGTCTCACTGAATTTGGATCTGTTATGAAGAAGTTATGACGTTTTTACCCGAAACACCTGTTTTTGACTAGTTTCAGGACTAGCCACAAACCCTTTTTTCCACGGAGTGTAACTCCAAAACTACAATGACCCACAATCTGAATTTTTTACCATAGATACTTGGATATGTTTTCTCAATGGAATTTCAATTTCACGTTCTGAATCATTATAGAAAACAATTTATAGTGAAAATGGTGAGATGACCTGTAAATAACATACCTTAGAAAGCACCATCAAAAGAATTTATGATTCCTTGCATTTTGGCCTTCTTTTCTTCACCTTCCCTCATAAATTCGGCTTAGATATCCTTGGTTACCTCAGAAACCTATATATATTCAATATTCTCAAGTGTAACTAAAATGAGAGATCCTTGCCTCTTATATTTTATACTCTCCAAGTAGCTTCCTTAAAAACATCTTCTAGGTTACTTGGCCCACTTTCCTTATTTTAGGGTTAACCCACTTATAATTTTTCCATTAAATTTATTATTGAAATAATTTATTTTGTATTCACTTTGAATTATAATACACTCATCACTTCACTTTACTAGTTACCTTTTAAAATCTCTTAAACCACTTTGACTACTTTGACCTTTTGGGGCTTCTAGATGACATATGAGGGTCCTCCAACTTCGTAAGGCCATAAATCTCAAACCATGAGGAGTTATGTGACATTCATATAGAATAGTATTACCTTCAAATATAGAAAAAATCATACCATTATCCATCAAACAAACTTGGGTCCATTACCCAAACCTGGGTTCTCCAACTTCACATGGTCATAACTATCTAACCGTGAGGGGTTATGTGGTGTTCTACATACCACCGGAAATCGATTGACAAGAACTATCCATATAGTATAGTTTCCCTAAAAAATTCATTGTCCTTCATCTCATTATTCCACAATTAAGCATGGGTTCTCTTACTCCGCAAACCGTCTTCCCGTGAGGGCTTTCACCATAAGGGGACCACTTTGGAGTTCATCCATATTTTCTTCTTATCAACCATGACAAAACAATAATGAGTCATATTTACATCAAACAATGATGGGTCCATTACCCAAACCTTTGTGCTACAGGGATTTTTTCAAGGCTTGACATCAATGACAACCAACCTTAATCAACATCTGTAACGCTTGGTCACATGTAATGGTTTGAAGGAAGCGCCTCTGCAGAATTCGGTCTCTGTGAAAATAGTAGAGATTTGGGATCGAGTTTAAAGGATGAAATTGATCCATATGTAATCGATTTATGAAAATAATTCACGATAGAAACGATTAAACAGTGATTATAGTTTAGTTAAATGAAGAGGTGTGACGGTCCAAACAAAAGGACACAGTGCATCTCAAAATCACACCATTTTGAGGATTATATAAATGAGGAAGAGTTATGAGAAGGTAGCATCTTTGCAGTCCAAATAAGAAGATAAAAATCAGAAGAAGAGTTGAAGTAGAAGAATTGTTTGTTCTAATGGGCCTATCAATAACTTATTAAGATCAAGAAAAAAGGAAGTCAGAGCAATAGTTATGAAATCCAGTATATTTTATAGAATACCTTTATTGGACTGCAGCAGAGTCATTAAATATTAAATGACAGAAGCCAGAGAGAAAGAGATGAAGTTTGTATGCAGATAACTAGAAGACCATGCAAACAGACAATACAGGAGAAGTGTTATACGTGTTATAACTTGCATAAAGGGAGGAAGGGTGGAGCAAGGGAAAACAAGTTGAAGTCAAAAGGTCAAATCTGATAGGAATTGTGTTAATGGATGCTTGACTCAAAGTCAATGAAGAGCAGAAGATATTGAATTACATTGTAAAATTAAGGGCGGTTGGGTGGTGCAAGGGCAGGTTGGAGCCTTCAGGGGAGTTGGTGCTTCCTTGTTAGTTGTAGCTGACTAAATAGGAGGTTGTAGCCTCCTACCGATTGGTGTTGGTGAACAAAGGGAGTTGGTGCTTCCTTGTCAGTTGTAGTTGACTAAACAGGGGATCATTGCCTCCTACCAATTGGTACTGGTGAATAAGGGTGTGGATGCATCCTGATCAATTGGTTTTGATTGAAAAGGAAGAATAACTTCCTTCTATATAACTTGTAAGAAAAGGAATTTTGTAGTTAATAGAAAATAGTTGGTATTTTTCCCTGTTGGGTTCCATGCTAAATCTTGTGTTCATAAGGGTTTTTTTTTCATCATATATTTCTTAATTGAATAATTAATATGTGTGCTTAATATTGAAGGAATTAAAAAGAAAAAGTAGGCAATATTGATTCACCCCCGCCTCTCAGTATTGTTGGGTATACCATCACATGGTATCAGAGAGCTCACTCTGAGAGAAAGACAAATTTCAAATCCACAAAAGTTAGAAGAAGATATATCAAATATGCAAGGATATCTTAGAAGATCTATAAACCAACAGTCAAAAATCAAGTGTTGGATTTCATGGAAATAGTCTTATTGAAGAAGAACTAGGGTTTTTCAGTTGTACAAAGCTTTATGCAAGTTGCAGTAAGAAATAAGTGTACATATGTTGGTTTAATTAAAGAAATTTGCATACATATGTGGGTTTCAGCAGTGATAGGTGTGTACATGATCGTACAGGTTAGTACAGGGGCAGTTTCAACAGTAAGTTATTTCTAAGGCAGATTATCATGTTTAAGGTATGGCAATAGCAAGTATGAGAGTTGAAGATGATTGGATGGAAAATCCAACTTCCTATATTGTAAACCAAGAGTTACTTTGGATTTGAAGGAATATGACCTTTGGGAGATAGTGGACAAAGTATTTTTTCCACTGACAGATCCACAAGATTTGGCAGTTCATCAGAAGAAGGTGATCAAATCCCAATGGGTAAAACTGGATTTAGTGAAGGATCATATAATTCATCACTTATAAAAGAAGAATATGGCCAAGGATATGTTTGATTCCCTAGTAGGATTATTCTAGAGCGATAACATGAAGAGGAAGATGGTCTTAAGAAATAAACTTGGATTTATGCAGATTTCTATATTTGACAATGTTATCAGCTACTTGATGAGGATCAATTAGATATGTGATCAGCTTGTATCGATATGGGATAAATTGGATTACGTAGAGTTCGTTAATGTGGGATTGAATGGTTTTCCTAAGTCTTGAGAACCATTTTTCAAAGGAGTCTGCACTCGTGAAAAAATCCCAGATTGGTAAAGGTTTTGGGATGATTGTATCTATGAAGAGTCTAAAGGAAGAAAGTAGGGAATTAGTGATGAGAACTTGGCCCTTGTCAATAATACAAGGAAGGGAAAAGGAAAGGGTTCCAACAAGAAGGGTAATAGTGATGGAGGAACATCACAGTCAAGGAAGAAGAAGGACTTGAGTAAAATAAAGTGCTTCGCATGTCATAAGATTGGATATTATGCATATAAGTTTCTAAAGAAAAACAAGGGAAGAATAAATATGCAGACATAAGTATTAGAAGAGACGTAGCTAGATGAGTTTGCAATGAAATTTGAGAAGGATTTCTCAATAGTTTCTTTCCTTTATACCAACACAGCTACCAGTAGTGTGTGGTACTTGGAAAGTGGTGCATCTCGTCATATGACATAAGCACAAGAGCTATTTAGAAGTATGAAAAATAAGGACTCAAGGATTCATGTGGACCTTGGTGATAATGTCAAGTATGCAGTTAAGGGAGAGGGAACAATATCATTCTAGCTTGAGTCAAGAGGTTCGTTTGATTCCCAAGATGTGCTTTATGTACCAAGACTGAAGAAGAAATTTCTCTTAGTATTAGCTATGGAGGAAAGGTAGTTTTTCATTACTTGTCATAGAGGGAAGGTACTCATGCACCCAAAGAAAGCTATACCAGACACAACATTAGTAATTGGGGTTAGAGAGGATAACATATTCAAGTTGATAGGAAATTCTATTCAGGATTCGGTACATGAATGTGACATCGTATGTGAGCTATGGCATAGGAGTTTGGGACACCTACACTACATGGAATTGTCAATTAGGAGGGATATTGTTATTGGTATTTCAAATTTTAGTGTTGGGCAGCAGGGGGTGTTCAGAGAGTGTTCACTTGGAAATAATGCCAAGGTTGTTTTTCCAAGTGGTTAGAGTAGGTCTAAGGGGATATTGGATCTTATACATTCATATATGAGTGGGAAAATTTTAGTAGCATCAATGTACGGAGTGTTGCACTATGTGACGTTCATTAATGAATTTTCTAGGAAAACCTAGATCTTCTTTATGAATACCAAGGATGAGGTCTTCAACCTGTTAAAGGAGTCTAGGGCTCAAGTGGAGAGTTAGATAGGAAAAAGGATCAATATATTGAGGTCATATAATGGGGGAGAGTACACCTCCAATGACTTCAAGGGTTTATTCAAAGAGGAAGGGACCAAGAGGGAGATGACAGTCTCATACAACCCTCAGCAGAATGGGGTTGCAGAGAGAAAGAAACAATACATCATTGATTCTTCCAAGGCTATGATACATGACCAGGAGTTTCCTATGTTTATTTGGGAAGAGGTGTGTAACATGGTGGTAAATGTGAAGAATAGGAGTCCTCAGAGGATATTGGGGGATAAGACTCTAGAGGAGGCATTTTCAGGAGTGAATCCAGATATAGGACACTTGAGACTCTTTGGTTTTCCAGTATACACCCATGTTCCTATGGATAAGAGGATGAAGTTAGATACTTCAGGAAAGAAGGGTATATTTTTGGGGTACAACGAGATCTCAAAGGCTTATAGGATATTAATACCAATGCAATAGAAGACAATTGTGAGTAGATATGTTAAGCTAGAGTAGAAATTGGCATCTAGAAAATACAAGGAGTCATTAGAAGTGATATACGATGAGAAGTAGTAGGATTTAAAGGATGAGCAGTGCTCAGCAACTTCTAGTTCAAGGAGTTAGAATTCAAGTGGGGAGGAGGAGTGTTGACCTATATATGTAAGATCCCATATTTTATTTTTACCTTTTCTTTACTTAGAAATTTTTCAATCCATGGTGGGTTCATAACATTCCTCATCAGGTTTTGTGTTATACAAATTACACTTGTATTCTTTGTTGTATCCATATTGCACCATGACTTAGCCATTTCTTAAGTTCACCCTGAATGGTGGGTTCACAGGTTGGTATAATCATTATTACCCAAATCCTCTCTTCTACCATAATCAAAATTCACTTTATGTTCTACGACCTTCATATTACTCAAAACTTGGAATATTTTTGAAGTTTCTTAACACAGTGAGTTCGGGAGTTGGTCGTCTCACGGGTTCATGTTTCCCCAATTCATTTCCTTGTGTTCTATGAGTCATATCAATCGAATTAACACTTAACCTATTTTCAATATCACCATGGGTTTGTGGGTTCATAGGTTCATGTTTGTTCCTTCACTTTTTTATATCTACATCTGATCCTCCGCCACACTTTCCCCAAGATTTATTTATTGTCAATATTATGGAGGATAATATTTAATTAATTTTTGAAAAGGTAGTTATCAATGGTAGACTTCTCGAGGTAATCCTTCATTCAATCCACATTAACTCTTCCATCAAAAAAGGAGCAATGAGTTATATTTTCAAAAGGGTGTTTATTTTGAAATTAACATTTCAAAGTGAATATACAAAACTCCACCAACTTTCGACCAACATGGCAGTGAAAGGAAGAGAGCACTTTTGTGGGAACACTTTGAATTTATTTGTGTGAGAGGACCAGAGATTCCATTGATCGAGGTCTTACTGGTATTATTCATCGATGCCACTACGAAAAAGGAATGAAAATATAGTTTGTACATCATGCATCGCTTCAGTAGGGTGTGTACTGGAGGTTTTTTACTCTAGGGAAATTGTTTCTTGGTGTGTCGATAAGTATGAACAAAATCAAAGAGTGATTCAACTTCAAGGGGAATATTTGATTTCCTTATCGTCGTCATTTTTTAGAAGGGAGTTAAATATTCCTTAGCCAACCATCACATTCAAAGGGGAGGAAGCTAGACAATTCCTTAAGGAAATAAATTCTGGACTTGAACTATTATGGGAATACCTTGAATATCCTGTTGCTATGCCAAGGGATTTATCAAATATTCAAGTTAGTTTGCTTTAAAATTATTATAAATTGATTGCATGTCTCTTTAATATAGTTACAGGTCAATAATAAACTGCGACAATCCCTTAGTTATCCCTTTACATTTTTAATTTTACAGTTCATGATAAGGAAATCTTCGACTAGGTGAAGATTATTTCTATAGAAATTTCCTCAAAATTAGTGACTTTCAAGGGGAGTTTGAGAAAACGGAGCATTATAGTGTGATAAGAATATATTATTCTCATGAGAAGCCATTTTATCTTCCTTATTATGTTCCGGATAGAATGTTTGTAATATAGGTTGCTAGACAGTATAGTTTATGGGTACATTTCTTCCATGAGAAAAGGAAAAAGAAGTTTATTCCAATGTCATGGAGAATTGGGAAAATTTTATTAGGAGTTATTTCTAAAATTGATGAATTCACAGTTTAATTGGATCAATACAACTTGAAATTTGCAAATGAAAACAAGGGTTCTGACCCAAATCATGTTTTCATGGACCACATGGCATTTGTTGGATACATTAATTCACTTGTTAATAAATAAAAAATTGAATAAGAAGAGGGTGATATTCAAGACCCACCAGCACCAACTGGCGAGAGGAAAATGGAAGATATTGAAACTATTGTGAGTACTACAAATAAGCACAAACATAGAGGGAAAGTAACAAATGAAAGAATTACGCAGTCGCTAAGTGTATCACAAAAAAGTGCAAAGGAAAATTTCTTAGCCAATAACACCACAAAAAAATAAATCTTCTACCAATAATTTTGAGGATGGGGTAGACCAACATCCTATGAGAGGAATATTGGAGAAACCTCATAAACTTCAGGTCAAAACAAAAATTCAAGGTACTCAGTAAGAGGAAGAAAATATCATACATGGAGGAGAAATCGCGCTTCAAGATATGGATCTAGATATTAATATTGAAGATATTGACTAGACTCTAGGAAAGTAGGAAAGTTGCATCCTAGATTGCAACTCAAGAACAGACCTTTTCAGAAGACGAATCTTTCACAGTCCAAAATTCCTTGTTCGACAGAACCTATAGAAAAATAATTTTAGAGAAAATACATTCAAAGAATAAAATAAAATATAAATCAGAATTTGATTTCAAAGGCATAACCCCTTCCAGACTTTCCAGAATTCAAAAAGCTATGGGTGATGCTCTAGAAGTGTCAGTGGATAACATGGAATCTGAAAATATAATGCTTAAGGAAAGGGTTAAAGAATTAGAACATACTTTGATGCCACCCTCTATATTTTCTACCCAGCCTCAGTCGTCCAACCATGGAAGAGCTTTGATAAAACCCCATAATCGAGTCTAAAATTGAAGTGAACATCGATTTTACTTGTTGCAATTAGGTGCTACATTAGAGAAAATATTAAAAGGATAATGTCTCTCGTTTTAGAGACATGGGATTTATCAAGTAGCTCTGTCTCCCTTCGTTCTAGAATTCAAAATTTCAGAGAATATTTACAAGCTCACTTAAGAAATGATGATTTTTTTTATAAGGATGCACTTATTACATTAAGTTTAAAGGTTTCAGGCATGATCGAGATAAGAAGAAAAGATGAATAGTTTCCCTCCCCTAGTTGCATGAAACAACTTAAGGCGTGTTGGATGAAAAGAATTATTGGATGATCTAGATATCTTAAGTGTCAAAACTAGTGAAGCTTATTCCAAGATAATGGGATTAGACCTTGCAGGAACTATTGGTGAATTACAAGATCCCAAACTTATTTCAGATAACATTCTCTTGACAAGGAAACAATTTGAGGAACATGTAGATATATTGAAAGGTATATCAGCAGATAAATTCAACAATATGATTAAGTACATAGAACAAGAAATTAAAAGTTGGCTTGTGGAATATGTAAATAAAAATGAAGATATTGAAATTTCATTGCAACAAATTTCAATTGATTATAGATAATTAGAAAGTATAATGTTAGACATAATGGTCAAAGAAGAAGTAATCATTGCTCCAATGCATGAATATATTAAAAAATGGTTAAAGTCATCCTTAATCAATATTACTGAAGAAAATCAAATGGAAGAAATTGGTATTGGTCAAGAAATTGTCACCAGAGAGAATATAAGAGAAACAATGGCCCAAAAATGAGCAAGAGAGATTCCATCACAATAACTGTAAATTGATCACATCCTTCTCCCTTTCTCTTTGACTTTCAAAATTCATCCAGTTATATTTTTTCTATCTCAAGAAGAATATAATCGTTTTTTGATCACTCCCTTTCATTCTCTTTTCAGGTCTTGCATTGTTCCTTCCTTGTTCAATATCTATTCATTCTCCTTTATTATTTCATTTATTTATTTTATGGTCCACAAGATCCAATCCCAGTCCATCTTTAGAAAAACACGTTTTTGTTTTCATAGTACTATTAAAGACTATTTTATTTTTTACAAAACTCCAGAGAACTACATTGGGGTTAATTTTAATTGTCTCTTTGAACTTTAAGTATTTGAGTATAATATATTTGAAATTAACCTATCAATCCTATTTTTATTTTAATGAAAAAAATATTTTAAAAGTTCTCTGATATGTGAGCCTTTCATCTCTCTTTCTTGAATGTGATCAAAAATATTTGAAACTGTGATGGATGTGAAATTCAGGTTCTATTTTCTATAGTTATTTTCTTTGTATAATATTTCTACAAATTTAGTATTTTATGAGTAAAGGTTCCTGGTCCATTTCTCAAGAATTCTTGATGCATGTATATTCTTTTTCAGTGTTTCTATTTATTTGAATGATAAATATTTGGAGTTTTTTTTGCAGAACTCTCCCATTTTAATAGTGTTGTCTTGATATCTTCAAAGATAAATCTTTAAATAATTCAAAGATGAGTACCACCTCTATAAAAATGAAGGGGGGGTTTTAATCATCATGAGGTTGTTGTTTCGATCTTAACTAATTCAAACATCAAAAAGGATTTATCCCCTTCCAGTTATTTCAAAACACCCAGGTGGCTATTGCATACATTAAGCAAAGTTGGTGAGGCTCCCAGAAGTGCAGTCAATGAGAGAAGGCCTCTGAGGAAGTTTCTGAACTATATGGCACTTATGAGTAGCATCATTAATGTTGAGCCTTCCATTTTTTAGGAAGAAACAAATCAACATGTTTGGAAGGATGCCATGGTGGAGGAGTACACCTCTATCATGAGGAATGATGTTTGGGACATAACATTGAGACTGGAGGGGAAGTTAGTTTTGATTTCTAGTTGGATATACAAGACCAAGCATGTTGCATATGGAAACATAAATAAATTGAAGGAGACGTTTATGGCGAGAGGATTCTCCCAAAGAGAGGGAGTGTACTATGAGGAGACATTTGCTACAATCGTCAGGTATGCTTCTATTCGATTTGTTATTTCTATTGCTTCAATTATGAGGTGGAGGATTCACCAAATGGATGTGAAGACAACTTTACTTAATGGGATCATTGAGGAAGAAGTACATATAGATCAACCTCAGGGATTTGAGGTACATGGGAGGGAGTCTCATGTGTGTACGATTAATAAATTTGTGTACGGACTCTAACATGTACACATGGCATGGTATTACAAGATTGACAGATACTTGTAGAGTATGGGATTCACTAATAGTGAGGCAAACCCTAAATTGTACTTCATACTTGTTGGGGATGATCCACCCATATTGGTGTTGTACGTAGATGACATGTTTCTTACAGGTGTAGAGGATCTTATAGTAGGATGCAAAGAGAATTTGGATATAGAGTTTGAGATGAAGGATATTGGCTTGATGCATTATTTATTTGGGTTAGAGGTATGTCATATATTGGGAGAGATATTCTTTGGTCAAGGGAAGTACACAGTAGAGATCATGAGAAGATTCAGGATGGAGGATTGTAGACCAATGGCTACACCTATGGTTAGCAACTTGAAGAAGGTTTTCACTTCATATTCAGAGTTGGTGGATCCCAAGGTATAAAGGTAGTTGATAGGGTCCTTGATGTATTTGGTCAACACTAGGACAGATATATATTTTCTTGTGAACTCCTTGAGTCAATTCATGGTGGAGTCAAGGTAGGTGATTTGGATAGAAGCTAAGCATGTGCTCAGGCACTTGAGAGGTACAATGGAATATGGTTTGAGGTATCTTGGAGGTGATTAAGCGAGGTTGTAGGGATATTCATACTCATATTGGGCAGGGAGTGTAGTAGAAAGGAAGAGCACCTTGGGGTGTTGCTTCAACTTAGGATCAGTAGTGATAACATGGTTCAGTATGAAGCATACTTCTATAGTACTCAGTTCAGCAGAGGCATAGTATATGGAAGAAATTATGGCTAGTTGTGAATCTGTTTGGATTTGAAAATTTCTTACAGTTTTATTTGATCAAGAGTTGGATCACACGATGATATATTATGATAATCAAAGTTGTATCAAACTCTCTAATAATCCATTATTTCATGACAAGTCCAAGCATATTGAGATCATATATCATTTCATATGAGACAAGATTCAGAAGGGAGAAGTCAAGTTTCAGTATGTTTCCATATATGAGTGGGTTACAGATATTTTGACCAAACCCATGGTTAAAAGGAAGTTCGTATTCTTCATGGAAAAACTTGGAGTGGTGCAAAATAATTTCCTCACTAAGAGTGAGTGTTGATGTTTGTAGCATCGGATAGGTACTTCCACATAGGTCTAAGTGTCTATATGTGTGGAAGTCATTCAAATCCTTCTACCTTGATACCTTACTTTAAATAAAGGAATTATTAAAGTAAAGTGATTTTATTAATTAATTGAGTTTATTTAATGAAATGATAAAGTTATTAGAATTAGTGAATTAAATATTATCCATTGATATCAAGTGCGATGCTATTTAATCCAAGTCATCAATCACTTTGGAGATTCGTGTTAGGTCATAACTAAAGACTATAAAATCATGGAAAGGGTGAAGGACGAGATACTTTTGAAACAAACAGGGTTAGATCACAAACTACTAGGATTCAATGAGATCTTGGATAAGTGGAGAAGGAATTTCATCTAGAGATTAGTACAGGTTAGGAAGAAGAGAAAACAAGGGTATCCTAAAGAGTTCCAACAAATTGGAGTCACAGTAGTACGGTCACATCGTACGAAGGTTTGCATATAGTATTTATGAGCATGTATGTGGATTTCAATGGAGGCATCATCATATATGTGATTTTGCTTAAGGAAAGGTGCATACATCACAAAAAATGTGAAAGTTCGGGGTTGTACAATAAACCAGGAGTTGTTAGGGTTTGCAACTGTTGTCTAAAGTTTTTTGTATTTTCTTTGTGGGACATTTTCCTAGTAAGGGAGCCCTTGTAAGATTTGAACTTATCTGAATGATAAGCTTAGTTGATGGACATAATATCTTTGTGTATTGTGTACGATATTTTGGTTTCCATTATTGCTTTCACTGTTTATTTGAGTTGATTATTCCAATAAGTGTATTCTATTTTGTGAGCTGATAATTTGATTTAAAACAAGGAAATAACTAGATAACAAGATACCTAGGTGTCGAGATTGGAAATTCAACAGTCCCACTGAATCCATTCCTCCTCTACACACCCAATAGGGTAGAATTGGGACTTGATGAGGGTTTTAATGTCCTCCCACATAGTTATTGGTCGATCACCCTCCATCCTAAGTGTTTTTGTGTGGATTTCTATGCACGATAAATCATGTACCTCTAAATTCAATCTAGAAAATGAAATGTTTTACTCTTCATCTATATGGTGAACACTAAAACAAACTTCTAGTTGTTACAACTGATGATTCAATTTTAATGCATCGATCTCACCTTGGTATGGATTTATGTCCACTTTAACTTTCATATTGAATACATAATGTGAAGGGTTAATGACACTCAAATTTGGCTACTCTTTCTTGGATACTTTCAGTGACTCCTTTTCTAGGTCTTCATTATCTCT
Source organism: Picea engelmannii (assembly GCA_009831015.1). Taxonomy (NCBI): domain Eukaryota; kingdom Viridiplantae; phylum Streptophyta; class Pinopsida; order Pinales; family Pinaceae; genus Picea; species Picea engelmannii. The sequence continues at coordinate 89,925 of ML786986.1, forward strand.
TGATTTCCCATTTGATCCAATCTCTGAGTTTGAGACCTCAAATTATTTGAAAGGTCGGAGTTTTCTTTCTAGAGCCTCCATGAGGAGGGAAATATTGTGAAATATGTCAGTGACTTTCTCTTACATCCTCATAAATCTCTCCTCTTTCCGATCTCGAGGTTTTTTATGAATATACTTGTCTTCCATGGCTAGGGTTCTATGACTTTCATATTAAACTGATTCCTTGCAAATTTCCACAAATAACCCAAGAAAACCCACTCTGATACCAATATGATATGTAAATTGTCATGGATATTTCACTGGAATAGTTCATCACAACAGATCTGATAAATAAAACTGAAATCTACACTATGATGGTTAAATTCCTTTAGATTCTAGAATCTTTAGTTACTAATTTTATGCTTATGCATGAAATAGATAAAATGCAAAAAATATAGAATGGAAAAATAAAATCACACACCATCCACAAAATAACACAAATATTTTCTTTAGGAAACCCTTATGGGAGAAAACCTAGCTAGAAGGTGAGGTTGGTTTGCTCTCTTTTCTCTAGTATGGAAATAATGCAAGTTCAAAGGAGAAGGCGCTCTCTATGGAGTTACATGAGACCTATGTCATGTTAGGATTCTACATTAAATTAACTCCCTATGTTATTCTCTCTAATTTCCCACTCCTAATTTTTCTATTCTGCTATAGAACAAAATACAATAACATAGAATGGAACGCCTTCTCCTAGTGGCTCGGTATTTAATATAGCTCGTTAGCCATCTAGGGGTAGGTTTTTGACTTCCTCAACCCTCAATTGTGTTAGGTTTTTAGAATTTCTAGAATATTATTGAAATTACATACATGGATAGCCCCATATGTGTGAGTAATAGGGGTTGACATGACATCCTCTTGTACCATTGGGGTCAACACGGTAGCTCAAATTGTGGAAGGCTTATAATTTTCATATGAGCTCTGAATGACGCAATTTTTTCACCGTTGGAAAGGTCTCAATGTGTATAATAGCATCACGAGATCCTTTATTGGAAAGTTTTGGCCCGAAAAATGTCATTTGATGCCTCAAAATGGCTCCAGAAGGTTTCAAAACCTAATTTTCCAAACTGGGAGAAGCCATTAAAATGACCCTGCAAGTTGATTCCACCAATTTTTCCCACTTTGAAATAATCAAGATAGATGAAAAATAAAAAATTGATGCAATCCAGATCAACTCGTGAATATTATAAGAAATGTGAGTGTATGTATCTTGACGCAGATATGCCAATGGCTCTGTCCCAATTGCATACCTAATGGGTAATTGAAAATGCACCAAAAACACCATGGCCAAGTTCTTTAAGCTATAAAATGAAGTCCCATTAAGTTCTATGTACCATTTTTTGACACCTCCAATCATGGATCATTGGAAAAGACATAGTATAATAGTGTCATACATCAAATATTTTGACTAACACCATAAGTGATGGGTCATGATATGTGTGGAAGGGTCTTCTATGGGCTTGTTGTCAAACTTTTGCATGTCAAAGGGTAACTTGGTGGGTATGGTCAAACAACACAAATCATGGGCAATGGGGTCATTTTTTAACCGCGACAAATCAGGAAATTCTAACACCACCAAGAAAGGAAATGAAGTGTTGGCAAAGGAATATTGGGTGGATGAAAAATAATAATGTGACCCAGATAGATCATGAGGTCCCTCCATATTCATGTTTCAGGAAGGATCGGGAGTTCCAAAAGGGTTACTTCCCCAAGGGATGGAAGCTCTCCCAGGAGCATGGTTTCTCCCAGGACCAAACATGCCCCCAACAATATTTCCTTTGGGGATAAAAGAATTCCCATAAAAATTGATTCTTATAAGATCGAATATGCCCCTAAAAGGATTACCTCCAAGAGAAACCATGGAACCTAAAGGAAAATTACTCCCCTAACCATAACTAGTCCTAGAAAAGTAACGTCCAAGTCCACAGGTGTGTATAAAAGGATAACAACCCCACTGAGCATAATTTACCCCAAGGGGAATGGCCCCATAAATAGTTATATATACAAAAGGTCGACTACTCTTTAGACCATCAATGCCCCCAAGGGGATTTCCTACAGGAAATGAGCTAAACATGGAAAGAATAGATCTTCCAAGGATCGGTTTGCTACCCCACAGGATGTGAAATCCCCTAGAAACAATTTTTCCCACAGACTAAATAGGGACAACCCAAAATCCACTAGATATGTTCCAATTGAATGGAAAAATAACATTTGGAACTACCAGACTGCCTATAGGACACTCAGGGTGGAATAAGTTCAATTCAAAGCATTGAAAACAAGGTTAGGCCCCCCACTAGATGGAGATATAGGTGTGAGAAACACAAAAAATGGGATGGTGTTGTTAATGCTAGGTATGTTGATGGAAGGAAAATAACACACGGTAGGCATCCTCCAGATAGAGACACTTGATGAAACGAGAAAAAAATGTGCAGTCCCAATGGAACTAAGGGATGGAAAAATGGAAATCACTAGGGTTCCCTATGTAACACTCATCGATGAGATTTAAGGCTCATCCAAACTAGACAAAACACTTGGACTTGACATGGTGTGAGGATCACTAAACAAGGAAAAAGGTTCACTAAATAGCTCCCTAACCTAGACAAGTATGGGGTTGTTAGTACTAGTCAAATGAGTATTAAAATGAGGTGGAGTACTTTGATCAACCACTTCAATTTCAAAGGTCTCACTCTCATCATAACTTCTATCTGAATCTTGGAACTCTCTGTCACCTACTTCTCATCACATAAGAGGTGGTTGTTCCTTTGTTATATCCACAAGTCCTTGTTGTTGATTAGACCAACAAAGCAGTTGTTTAGCCACAATGAACAAAATGTGTTATAACCAAAATAACAATTAATTTTATGGCTGACCTAGAATTGGGACCAAATATATTCAATTAAAAAGAAAAACCAATGGATTAAGGGACCTTCCAAAAACCAACCCTTTTGGGGATGTCAAGTCCACAAAATAATGGCTAGTGAAGGTGTGAGGAATAGTTATGATAACCCACACATAACAGCTTTGATCGATGAAAGTACCCTTTATTAAGGTAGGCACCCTCTAGGGGGGACTAAAACATAGATTGAATGTATGCCCCAAGTACCATAGGCACTTCCCACCCACATTCACCTATGTAGATACCTAGGAAACATCACTATGGATACCATCTTACAATCGTTGATCGGTTGAATAGTCAAAGGTCCAAGCAAACCTATGGGTAGGGAAACTGAGCTCAAAGCATCATTAAGAGTTACCTTTCAGGGAGGCATGGCACCTCTAAGACCCCTGTACACATAGTAGTTGAAGTATTATAGAAAACACCAAAAAAAGAAGATAGGGGATATCACTCTACTTACCTTGATGTGACCTCGTGATTAAATCTTATGTTAGAAGATCTTCCCAATTCACGCATTGTGAGAATGGATTTAAACACTCTTTAGTGACTTCTAGATTGAGTTTATGTGGCCTTGGAGAGTTAACTCTCCAATCCTACAACATGACCTAATCCTATCTATGTTGGTTTACTACCAAAAAAATAGTCTAATTGATTTTATATTATGCATTCTTTTTATTGTCGTTTTTTATTACGAAAGGGAACAAATGAAACTTCTATGATGTTTATGACTCTTTTCCAATATAAAGAAGATAAGATATGCTTGCAAAATATGAAACTTTTGCTTTTAATGAAATCTAGCTAAGAAATGAAAGAGAAAAAATTCCTTTTCAATTTTTAAAATACACAAGATAACTTCACAATCATGCAACAACCATGCAAGTAAAATAAAAGAAATGAACAATATCCTTGGATTTAAAACACACCAATGCAATTTCTTGCAAAACACCCAAAATCTTTACCCTGGCTTTTTTTTTGAAATGCAAATTTCTTCTGATCTAAGAAAATGAGTATGTAGATCAAACTAGAAAACAACAAGAAAATGGTTATGTGGTAGTGGTAGTGATTCCCCCCAACACACTCAAATGTATACACGGAATCAAAAAAACAAAAATTAAAGGGAACATCTAGTAATGAAACACCTTTTAACAAACACAATATAGATGAAAAAGAGGAACATACACACTACTCTATTGGGGAATATTTCCCAAATCAACACTCATTAGGAATCCAACTCAATCCAACAAGAAACCCAACAAAAACACTCAAAAAACCTCCAAATCACTTCACATTGAAAACAAAAAAGAAGAGTCTCAAACATAGGGTAGATCTAAGCTATCATACCACTGCCAGGTTCACAAGACCAAATAAAGTTCAGATTTGATTAGGAAATTTCAAAAATAATTGAAAAATAGTGAGTGATAGGGGCGATCTCAGCCCATGAAGCATGCATCCAGCCATCATCTGCAAGTGGTTGTGGCCTAGCAGGTATGCAAATCACAACCAATCTCTCTAGTTTGAACTATTAATCTGGATTATTTTCGGCACGAAATGAGAGAGGAAATATAATAAAGAAATGCACAGAGATATCGCATATATTCAATAATATAACAGGAATGTATCAGATATGCAACCATAAACAAATATATATAGTAATACACGATTTCTATCAATGAAAGAAATGTATAGAGACTATAAAAATACAGAGTGAAAGAATCGCTAGAATGGTGGCAGCTTATCTCTGAGAAGAGATGTGACGGCTACTCGCATTTGCAAGAAGATGATTACAATGAGGCTCTGTAGGCCTTTTTACAATAAACAAGAATGAAAAAAACCCTTGACATCCAAAAACCTAACCCTAGGAGAAGAAGCACCAAAATTCATGTGGGCCCCATTTGGGTAAGTTAGTACATCAACTTCCCGGGGTCATAACGTTTGCATACAATCTCCGTTTTAGGCACATGATAGCCCGTTGGAAAGGTATCATCGAGGAGATTCATTTTGGGGGATAAATCATTCCTTTGGATATCAGTGAGAAGCTCTATCCCAAAAAATCTTCATTTAGGCCCTCAAAATGGCCCTGGAAGTTAAAACTACTAAAAATACTAAATTCCCATAATTGCGAGAAAATTGTTTTGAGCTAGTTGGAAAAGGTGGGTGGCCACCGATATCCACCTGGATCAATCCTCCCTCCTTAGGAAGCAATGGTATCCATTGTGTTGATTGTAAGGGGGAGAGGGAAAAACATTTGTTGAATCTGCATCGAGCTTCGTGCCTTGCTGGAGACGTCACACTGCTCGGTTTGTGGAAGTTTGTCATGAACCTATTTAGGTTGAGGATATTCAACAAGTCGAGCTACATGAGAGGACAGTGTACAGAAGGAATATTTTCACTTTGCTACAACCTTGTCGACCTGCTTATGTTAGATTGAAGGTTCTTGGGGTGAGGTTGTAGTGGTTGCAGTGTCCTTCTGTTCCCCTTTTGAATAGATTGTGAAGAAGCTAAATTTTGCAGCATGAGATACTACCTTGCGGCACTGTTTAGGTGGAACAATAGTCAGAACTACCTCTGGTATTTTGTAGAGATGATCCCTAGAGAAACAATGACACTGCAGGGTTGAGACTCATAAAGAGCATGGCGTCTCCACATATATGGCTGGCCCAAGAGAGCATCACATACATCCAGTGGGGAAACATCACATAATACCTCATCCTTGAAGGGTTGGTTTCCATATTACTGTTGGCTGACACAGAGATCTCGTCCTTGGCGAAGCCACCTGATGTTGTATGGTTGCAGGTGTGGTGTTGTTGGCAATCCCAACTGTTTGACAACCTTTGCTGAGATGAGGTTTTTCTGGCTTACGCTATCAACAATAAAATACAGTGGGGTCCCCTTCACCCACATCTGTGAATGAAAAAGGCACTCCCCCTCTTCAGTATCTGTTGGTTCTTTTGGTTGAATTGTTGGGGTCACGACAAAAACAGTGGGTTCTGCGTCAATGATCTTTCCTTTACCAGTATTTTCAGGATCATATTATGAATCAAGGTTCAACTCATTGTCTTTGATCTCGACCACCAATGATTTTTTTGAGCGACATTCATCGATGTTGTGCCAGGGGATTTTGTTTAAATCGCACCATTTTCCAGTGTCCTTCTTTGTCTTCCCGTGACCCTTCTTTTCCTATGGCTTGGACTGGTTTTCGAGAGATTGTTTGTTAGGGCCATCTTTGTCATACTTTGGGTGTTGCAGATTTGCATACCCAAACTCTCGTTTGTTCCGGTGCTTAAATTTCTTCTCAATTTTAATAGCATATCGATAAGCAGCACCGAGTGATGAGATGTCCAAAAAATCCATTTCAGTTTGGATGTATCTGTGTAGAGCGCCATAGTATTTCAAAACCAAATTTCGTTCAGAGTCTTCGATACCCAGCTTGGTGCACAAGGTATGGAAGGTATTGGTGAACTCTGAAACTGCTTTCCCCCTCTCTTGTCACAGTGTGTTCCATTTCATGTACTCGTCCTCATAGTTTCCAACAGGGTAATATTGTTCCTTTACCGCATCCACACAAAAATACCAAGTGGGCTCAGCCCCATATATTCAAGAATCCTCTATGGAACTCTACTCCCAGTAAATTTCCCACCAATGTTTGACATGGGGGAGAGCTTTAAGGAGTGTGAAGGTGATATTTTCTCTGTTGGAAAAATTGTGAACAGAGAAATAACCTTCTAGCAGGTTTAATCATTTTTCTAGGGCTTCTGCATCTATCTGTCCTTCATATACAGCAATATAAAAATTAACTTGTACCTTGAAAGGCTAGGTGCCTCCAAAGTGGTCATTTTATGAAGATGTGCCTTTTGCTATCAGCAGGCGTTGAAGGATGTGGGAAAAATTCTCCATCATTGCGTCCCTCTATCACGTGAGAGCTTTCTCAAGAAATAGACTGATATGTTGATACTGAGAGGGGGGTGAATAAATATTCGGTACAATTTAAAAACCTTTTTCAACTTATACTTAAACCATTCAATTATATCCAATGAGAAATGAACAATAGTATAAGAGTTACACCAATACACCACAATACACCATGCACAATATATGAGAAATAATCAATAGTTTTTGTT
>ML786986.1:110191-125750 GCA_009831015.1 Picea engelmannii
TGGCCTAAAGCCGACATAAATAAAATAACATTACTAATCTAAATCACAACTAATGGCCTAAGCCGACATAAATAAAATAACATTACTAATCTAATATGCCCCAATTAAGTGGTAATGAGCCAATATTAGGGCTTAACACAGAAAATCCATTTCAGTTTGGATGTATCTATGTAGAGCCCCACAGTATTTCAGAACCAAATGTCGTTTGGAGTCTTTGATACCTAGCTTGGTGTGCAAGGTATGGAAAGTATTGGTGAATTCCAGAACTGCTTTCCCCCTCTCTTTCCGCAGTGTGGTCCATCTCATGTACTGGTCCTCATAGTTTCCAGCAGGGTAATATTGTTCCTTTACCACATCCACAAAAAAATCCCAAGTGGACTCGGCCCCATATTTTCTAGACTCCTCTATGGAACTCTACTCCCAATAAATTTCCCACCAATGTTTGACATGGGGGATATCTTTAAGGAGTGCGAAGGTGATCTTTTCTCTGTCGAAAAAATTGTGAACAGAGACATAACCTTCTAGAAGGTTTAACCATTTGTCTAGGGCTTCTGCATCTATCTGTCCTTCAAATATAGGAATATCACAATTAACTTGTACCTTGAAAGGTGAGGTGCCTCCAAAGTGGTTGTTTGATGAATATTCGCCTGTTGTTATCGGCAGGGATTGAAGGATGTCAAAAAAATTCTCCATCATTTCGTCCCTCTGTCGTGTGAGAGCTTGCTCAACCAACAGATTGATAGGATCGTCTGCTCCATCATTTTTATTTTCTTCCGCCATTGAGGGTTTCTTGGGTGTGCGAGAGCGATTTTCCTCAAGAGAGACAATATTGATACCCAACTTTCTATACTCGGACCTCGTCGAGGACATGCACTAAAAAAAATCAAGAGTACCCTGCTCTAATACCACTGATCCGGATTATTTTGGGCACGAAATGAGAGTGGAGATATAATAAAGAAATGCATAGAGATATCGTAGATATTCAATAATATAAAAAAAATGTATTAGAGATGCAACCATAAACACATATATACAATAATACATGATTTCTATTAATGAAAGAAATGTACAGAGACTGTAAAAATATAGAGTGAAGGACTCGCTAGAATGGTGGCAGCTACTTGCATTCACAAGAAGATGATTAAAATGAGGCTCTGAAGGCCTTTTTACAATAAATAGGAATTCCAAAAAACCTAGACATCCAAAAACCTAACCCTAGGAGATGAAGCGCCAAAAGTCATGTGGGCCTCGTTTGGGTAAGTTTTGTACATCAACTTCCTGGGGTCATAACTTTTGCATACGATTATCGTTTTAGGCGCATGATAGCCCATTGGAAAGGTATCATCAAGGAGAAATTTTTGGGGCTCAATAATTCCTTTTGTTATCATTGATAAGCTCGATCCCAAAAAACCTTCATTTAGGCCCTCAGAATGGCACCAGAAGTTACCAGAATTGCTAAAAATAGTAAATTTCCAAAATTGCTAGAAAACTATTTTGAGCCAATTGGAAAAGGTGGGTGGCCACTGATATCCACCTGGATCAATCCTCCCTCCTTAGGAAGAAATGGTATTCATCAATTTCAGTGCCTGTGGGAGAGGGAAGAGTGTTTGTTGAATCTTCATCTTGGTGAGTTGTTTGCCTTGCTCGAGACATCACGCTACTCAGTTTGTGGAAGTCTGTCACAAACTTGTTTAGGTTGAGGATGTTCAACAAGTCAAGCTACATGAGAGGACAGTGTGCAGAAGGAATCTTTTCACTTTGATGCAACCTTGTCGACCTGCTTTTGTTGAATAGAATGTGTGTGGGGCGAGGTTGCAGTGATTGTAGTGTCCTTCTGTTCCCCTTTTGAACAGACTGTGAAGAAGTTGAATTTTGCAGTATGAGATACTACCTTGCGACATTGTTTAGGTGGAACAATAGTTGGAACTACCTCTGGTATTCTGTAGAGATTACCCCCTAGAGAAACAATGACACTGTGGGGTCGAGACTCATAAATAGCATGGCTTCTCCACATATATGGTTGGCCCAAGAGAACATCATAGACATCTAGTGGGGCAACATCACATAATACCTCATCCTTGAAGGGTTGGATGTTGTATGAAATTCGACACTGTTGGTCGACACAAATATCTCATCCTTGAAGAAGCCACCCAATGTTGTATGGCTGCAGGTGTGGTGTTGTCGACAATCCCAACTATTTGATGACCTATGCTGAGATGAGGTTATTTTAGCTTCCACTATCAATAATAAAATACAGCGGGGTCCCCTTCACCCACATATGTGAATGAAAATGGTGCTCCCCCTCTTCAAGATCTGTTAGTTCTTCTGGTTGAATCGTTGTGGTCGTGACAAAAGCGGTGGGGTCTACGTCAATGATCTGTCCTTTACCATTATTTTCATAATCAGATCCAAATCAGGGTTCAGCTCCTTGTCTTTGATCTCGACCACCAATGACTATCTTGAGTGACATTCATAGGTGTTGTGCCAAGGGATTTTGTGCAAATCGCACCATTTTTCGGTGTCCTTCTTTGTCTTCCTATGACTCTTCTTTTCCTGTGGCTTGGACTGGCTTTGGGGATACTGTTTGTTAGGGACATCTTTGTCATACTTTGGTTGTTGTAGATTTGTAGACCCGAACTCTCGTTTGTTATGGTGCTTAAATTTATACTCGATTTTAACAACATATTGATAAGCATCATCGAGTGATGAGATGTCCAGAAAATCCATTTCAGTTTGGATGTATCTCTGTAGAGCCCCACGGTATTTCAGAACCAAATGTCAGTTGGAGTCTTTGATACCCAGCTTGGTGCGCAAGGTATGGAAGGTATTGGTAAACTCCAGAACTACTTGCCCCCTCTCTTGCCGCAGTGTGGTCCATCTCATGTACTGGTCCTCATAGTTGTCAACAGGGTAATATTGTTCCTTTACCGCATCCACAAAAAAATCCCAAGTGGGCTTTGCCACATATATTCCAGATTCCTCTGTGGAAATCTACTCCCATTAAGTTACTCACCAATGTTTGAAATGGGGGAGAACCTTAAGGAGTGTGAAGGTGATCTTTTCTCTGTTGGAAAAATTATGAACATAGAAATAACCTTCTAGCAGGTTTAACCATTTATCTAGGGCTTCTGCATCTATATGTCCTTCAAATACAGGAATATCAAAATTAAGTTGTACCTTGAAAGGTGAGGTGCCTTCAAAGTGGTCATTTGATGAAGATGCTACTGTTGCTATCGATGGGCATTGAAGGATGTGGGAAAAATTATCTATCATTTCGTCCCTCTGTTGCGTGAGAGCTTGCTCAAGAAACAGACTGATAGGATCATCTGCTCCATCGTTTTTATTTTCTTCTACCATTGAGGGTTTATTAGGTGTGTGAGAGTGATTTTCCTCAAGAGAGACAATCTTGATACCCAAATTTCTATACTCGGACCTCGTCGAGGACATGCACTGAAAAACGATCAAGAGTAACCTGCTCTGATACCACTGATCTGGATTATTTTCGGCACAAAATGAGAGCGGAGATATAATAAAGAAATGCACAGAGATATCGCATATATTCAATAATATAACAGAAATGTATTATATATGCAACCATAAACATAGATATACAGTAATACACGATTTCTATTAATGAAAGAAATGTAACGAGAATGTAAAAATACAGAGTGTAAGACTTGCTAGAATGGTAGCAGCTTATCTCTGAGAAGAGATGTGGCGGCTACTCGCAATCGCAAGAAGATGATTACAATGAGGCTCTATAGGAAATTTTACAATAAACAGGAATTCCAAAAACCCTAGACATCCAAAAAACTAACCCTAGGAGATGAATCACCAAAAGTCATGTGGGCCTCATTTGGGTAAGTTAGTACATCAACTTCCCGGGGTCGTAACATTTGCATACGATCTCCATTTTAGGTGCATGATAGCCCATTGGAAAGGTATCATTGAGGAAAATCTTTTTGGGGAATCCATTGTGCCTTTGACTATCACTAAGAAGTTCGATCCCAAAAAACCTTCATTTAGGCCCTCAAAATGGCCTCGAAAGTTAAAACTGCTAAAAATAGTAAATTGCCAGAATTGCCAGAAAACTATTTTGGTCTAGTTGGAAAAGGTGGGTGGCCACAGATATCCACCTAGATAAATCCTCCCTCCTTAGGAAGAAATTATCTCCATTTCATTGAGTGCTCAGGGGAGAGGGAAAACTGTTTGTTGAATCTACATCTTGGTGAGTTGATTACCTTGTTGGAGACGTCGCGTTGCTCAGTTTGTGGAAGTTTGTCACAAACCTGTTTAGGTTGGGGATGTTCAAAAAGTTGAGCTACACGAGAGGACGGTGTGTAGAAGGAATATTTGTTCTTTGCTGCAACCTTGTCAACCTGCTTCTATTGGATAGAAGGTGCTTGGGGTGAGGTTGTAGTGGTTGTAGTGTCCTTTTGTTCCTCTTTTGAACAGATTGTGAAGAAGATGAATTTTGCAGTATGAGATACTACCTTGTGGCACTGTTTAGGTGGGAAAATAGTCAGAACTACCTCTAGTATTCTGTAGAGATGACCCCCTACAAAAACAATGACACTGTGGGGTCGAGACTCATAAACAACATGGCGTCTCCACATATATGGTTGGCCCAAGAGAACATCATAAACATCCAGTGGGGCAACATCACAGAATACCTCATCCTTAAAGGACTGGATGTTGTATGAAAATCGCCACTGTTGGCTGAAACAGAGATCTCGTCCTTGGCGAAGCCACCCGATGGTGTATGTCTGTGGGTGTGTTGTTGTCGACAATCATAGTTGTTTGATGACCTCTGTTTAGATGAGGTTCTTATGGCTTCCGCTATCAACAATAAAATACAGTGGGGTCCCCTTCACCCACATATTTGAATGAAAAAGATGCCCCCCCTCTTCAGGATCTATTGGTTCTTCTCATTGAATTGTTGCGGTCGAGATAATAGCAGTGGGGTTTGTGTCAATGATCTGTCCTTTACCAGTATTTTCAGAATCAAATTTTGAATCAGGGTTCGGCTCCTTGTCTTTGATCTCAGCCACCTATGACTGTTTTGAGTGACATTCATCAGTGTTGTGCCAGGGGATTTTGTGGAAATCGCACCATTTTCTGGTGTCCTTCTTTGTCTTCTCGTGACCCTTCCTTTCCTGTGGCTTGGACTGGTTTTCGGGAGACTGTTTGTTAGGGTCTTCTTTTTCATACTTTGGTTGTTGTGGATTTTCAAACGTGAACTCTCATTTGTTCTGGTGCTTAAATTTCTGCTCGATTTTAACATCATATCGATAAGCAGCACCGAGTGATGAGATGTCCAGTAAATCCATTTCAGTTTGGATGTATATGTGTAGAGCCCCATGGTATTTCAGAACCATATGTCATTTGGATTCTTTGATACCTAGCTTGGTTTGCAAGGTATGGAAGGTATTTGTGAACTCTAGAACTGCTTGCACCCTCTCTTACCATAGTGTGGTCCATCTCATGTACTGGTCCTCATAGTTGCCAACAGGGTAATATTGTTCCTTTACCGCATCCACAAAAAAATCCCTAGTGGGCTCGGTCCCATATATTCCAAACTCCTTTATGGAACTCTAATCCTAGTAAGTTTCCCACCAATGTTTGACATGGGGGAGATATTTAAGGAGTGAAAAAGTGATCTTTTCTCTGTCGGAAAAATTGTGAACAGAGAAATAACCTTCTAGCAGGTTTAACCATTTGTCTAGGGCTTCTGCATCTATTTGTCCTTCAAATACAGGAATATCAAAATTAACTTGTACCTTGAAAGGCGAGGTTCCTCCAAGTTGGTCGTTTGATGAATATGCACATGTTTCTATCGGCAGGCATTGAAGGATGTGGGAAAAATTCTCCATCATTTCTTCCCTCTGTCGCATGAGAGCTTGCTCAAGCAACAGACTGATAGGATCGTTTTCTCTGTCGTTTTTCTTTTCTTCCACCATTGGGGGTTTATTGGGTGTGTGAGAGTGATTTTCCTCAAGAGAGATGAGCTCAAGAGACAACTTTCTATACTCAAACCTCGTCGGGGACATGCACTAAAAAATGATCAAGAGCAGCCTACTCTGATACCACTAACCTAGATTATTTTCGGCATGAAATGAGAGCGGAGATATAATAAAGAAATGCACAAAGATATCGCAGATATTCAATAATATAACAGAAATGTATCATAGATGAAACCATAAACACATATATGCAGTAATACACGATTTCTATTAATGAAATAAATGTACAGAGACTGTAAAAGTACAAAGTGAAAGACTCGCTAGAATGGTGGCAGCTTATCTCTGAGAAGACATGTGACGGCTACTTGAATTTGCAAGAAGATGATTACAATGAGGATATGAAGGCCTTTTTAAAATAAAAAGAAATTCCAAAAACCATAGACATCCAAAAACCTAACGCTAGGAGATGAAGCACCAAAAGTCATGTGGGCCTCGTTTGGGTAAGTTAGTACATCAACTTCCTGGGGTCGTAACTTTTGCATATGATCTTCATTTTAGGCGCATGATAGCCCGTTGGAAAGGTATCATCAAGGAGATTCATTTTGGGGGCTCAATTATTCCTTTGGCTATCAATGAGAATCTCTATGCCAAAAAAACCTTCATTTAGGCCCTCAAAATGGCCCCCGAAGTTAAAACTGCTAAAAATAGTAAATTGTCAGAATTGCTAGAAAATTGTTTTGAGCCAGTTGGAAAAGGTGGGTGGCCACCGATATCCACCTGGATCAACTATCCATTTGTGACCACCTGTAGAATCTTGGGAAAATTTCCCATATTTGGCCCAGGTCTGAGAAATATGCAAGATTTCTCTCTAAGGGAGTGACAACGAATATTATAAACTATAGAAAAGTTTCAGAAGGATGAAAAATAAGGGAAATTTTAACTAGAGAAGAATCAAATATCCTTCCTTAGTGGAGTTTCCAGTTCTATTTTGGATAAATCTAGCCTATGAATAAGCCATACCTCCCTTAGATTTTCTCTTGATCCAAGACAAACAACGGGTATAGATAACTACAAGATTTCCCTATATCTAAACAAATTGATTCATTTTTATAATAGGAGAGTGAGAATGGAATACCTCTTTAATAGTGGTTGTCCTCGTATGTCTTGGTTGATGCAGCTCCTGAGATCTAGCTCTAACTCCTGCAATATTTTTCCTGCACACAAGTAACGACCAAAGACCAATAAATGAATTCTCCAAGTGTTAGGAAACAAAAATTCTACTATAGATATAATCTAATCTAACCTACTCAAGGGGAGATCATATTTATCATTTTCCACTGAATGCAATAGCATAGAGAGGGAAAAACACATAGATATATATTAATGAATAAGAGCAATACATCAATCACACAACCTTACCTTAAGTTATGAAATATATGCTCCTTTAGATCCTTTCTCTTTCTTCTCCTTAACCCTCACTCAAGCAAGGAAAACCCGGTCTAAAGGTTGAAATTTGTGGAGAAGCACCTTTGAAAATATAGAAGCATGTTCATGTAAATTATTCTTCTTCCTCTTGCCGATGGAAACACCTTCTTTATATAGATTTTTGTAGGAGGCTAGGGGAGGCTTCTAGATATATAAAACTTAGTTAACTCAACTAGATTGAGACTTCCCAATCTCTTTCCATGAGATAAACAACTCACCCAACATTGATCTCCTCAGAAATTACCAATTCTAGAAGGCTACAAAGGAGGTCATGGGAAAGCAGTTTTGCAGCTAGCGACCGGTTGTAGGATGAAAATGATTTCATTAGAAATTGATCATGTCCTATCAGTGGGTTCAAGAGTTTGAATTGGGTTTAGGGATTGACCCATGGAGCAGTATTTGTGCACTCGGATAGCAGCTGCAAAATAAATCGAAGAGGCGGATGCAGAGTGCATGGGTCAAAATGTTGGTAGAGGAAGCACCGACTGATGGTTGGGAGAAGTCATGAGTGGTGGATGGCGTTGAAGGAAAGTGTGTGTGGAGGTGATGGAGATGTAGAGAAGTAACATAAATGATTCAAGCTGCAAAGTGGTAGTGAGCTCACAGGGAGGATATTTGCATGTCAAAAAAGGAGTCCATAGAGATCCACTAGTGTTTTCATGTGCTAAGATCACCCACGAGCAGAAGACATGGTGGATGAGAATTTATTCGGGCTGTAGATAAATACCATCGGTAGAGAGTGGCACAACACAGAAAGGTGAATCGGGCTATAGGTAGGATAGTCATCAGCAAAGGGAGCTGGCAACTAGCCACTATCCATAAAAATATGTGGTTGGGTAAAGAACGGCAGGTGAGGCAGCCTTGAGCATCCCAGAAAGGTTCGGGTAGCTACAAAAGTCATCAGGAAGAAAGAAGAAATCTCGATAATCCCAAAGAAGTACTCAGGAACTAGTAGGAGGCTACACAATCCCTGGGAAGCTTTGGGAAGTAGGAAACAAATTTTGGACAATGGGAAGCATGTCCAGGTCGTAGGAAACAGGTTCGGAAGCAGACAGCAGGCCCCGGGTAGGGATTCGGGGAGCCAATTTTTTTTTTCAAGTGGCTTACAAGCAATGGAAAGAAGAATAATGACAGAGAACAAGGATCATATAGCTCCTAATGTTGATCAGATCATAGGGAGTCAACCTTTAGGTTTAGGTGCGAAGGAAGAGCCTTCCAAGTTTGTCAAGAAGGAGTCATTGTACGAGATGACCATGAAAGATAATCATGAGTAGGAGGATTATAGGAGCATGATCATAGGGAAGTATTTGAAGAAGGGTATGAGTGAGATGGTATGGATATCTTATGTTTTAGAGGGAGTAGTTGATCAGGTGGATTGGAGAGCATCCATGGTAGTAGATATGTTAGCAAACATAGAACCACCTTCAGGTGGTCGAAGTACCTTCCTCACTAAGAGGGAGTGTTGATGTATTTAGCATTGGACATGTACTTCAACATATGCTTGGTGTCTAGCATGTGGAGGTCATCCTTATTACCTCCCAAAACCTTAGGAAATTCACTTTATGAGTCAATTATTAAAGTGAATGACCTTTTAATTAATGTGATATTAATTAATATAAATCCCTAAGTTTTGGGCATTATTAAATTAAGTGAGATGATTAAATATTAACCAATAGATATAAAGTGAAGGGAAGATTTAATATCAACCCTTGATCACTTTAGGAGATATAGGGTTTTGGATTTAGGTTTAACTCAATGTTATAAAAGGAAGCCTAAGTGAGAGGATGAGACACACAGGATGTGTGAGAAGATATCATTGATTGGGTGAAGAGAATTTCATCCACGTGTGAGTGGGCATTGTCAAAGGAAGGAGAAAAGGGGAAGGAAGGGAGATAGAATCTAGGTAGGCTAGGTTATTTGTTGCATTGTGTTTTACTCAAATGGGCCATTATCCCAGGATGCGAGCCCGGGATTTTATCTAATAAAATCTACACAATTCATGTTTTCCCTTCGGGGTTTTGTCAGGGGTGTTTACCTAGATATCTTGTGTGCAATGTATATGGTTTAATTTTCATGCTTCCATTGTAATTTCGTTAAGTAACCTAGTTGTGAATTTATTCGATAAAGTGATTTTATTGGAACTAAGTGTCGGGTTCTAGGTTCAAAAAATTAACGATAAAAGGATTCCAAGAAACTTTGCTTCTTCCAAGACCGAATATTCCCCAAAAAGTATTACCTCTAGGAGACTCCATGGATCCTAAAGGAAAACTACTCCCCTAACCATAACTAGTCCTAGAAAAGTAACTTCCATGACCACGGGTGTGGATAAAAGGATAAAAACTACACTGGGCATATCTTCCCCCAGGGGGAATTCCTTAATAAACAATGAGATAACTATAAGGTCCACTACTCCCTAGACCATAAGCACCCCCAAGGGTATTTCCCCTAATAAATGAGGAAAACATGGAAGGAATAGAGCTTCCAGGGATCATTGTGCTACCCCACAGGATTTGAAATCCCCCATAAACATTGCTTCCCACATACTAACTAGGGACAACCCAAAATACACTAGATAGATATGTCCCAATTGAATCGAAATATGACATTTGGAAATACCAGGTTTCCTATAGGACACTAGGGGTGGAAGAAGTTCCACTCACAACATTGAAAATAAGGTTAAGCCCCCCATTGGATGGAGATCTAGGTGTGGGAATTGAAATAGATGAGATGGGAGTGCTAATGCTAAGTATGTTGACAAAAGGAAAATAATATACGACTGACATACTCCATATGGAGACACCTGATGAAACAAGCATAGAAGGTGTAGACCCAATGGAACTAAGGGATGGTAAGATAGACATCACTTGGGTTCCCTCTATAACACTCGTCAATGGGATTAAAGGCACAACCACACTAGATGAAACACTTGGGCCTGACATGGTGGGAGGATCAATAAACAAGGAAAAAAGCTCATTGAAAATCTCCTTAACCTGGACAAGTACGAGGTCATTAGGACTAGTCAAAGGAGGGTTAAAATAAGGTGGTAAACTTCCATCAACCACTTCAACTTCAAAGGTCTCGCTCTCACCATACCTTCTATCTAACTCTTGAAACTCTATTTCTCCTACCACTCATCGCTTAAGAGGCGATTGTTCCTCTATTATAGGTGCAATTCCTCATTGTTGACGAGACCAACAAATAGGTTGTTCATCCATAGTGAAAAAAATGTATTATAACCAAAATAATAATCAATCCTCTAGCAGATGTAGACTTGGGACCAAAGAGAACACCCCTAACAAATATAGGAAATTAACAAGCAAAACCAATCGATCATGGGACCTTCTGAAAACCATCCCTTTAGGGTATGTCAAGTCCCCAAAATATTAGCTAGCGAAGGTGTGAATATCAATTATGATAACCCACACATAATGGCCTTGATCAGTGCAAGTATCAGTTATTAATGTGGGCTCCCTCTAAGGGAACTAAAATAGGGATTGAACGTCTGCCCCAGGTACCATAGGAAATTCCCACCCATAGTCACCTCTATAGATACATAGGAAAGGTCATTATGGATACCACCTTACAATCAGTGATCAGATGAACATTCAAAGGTCTGACCACATGTATGGGTGGGTAAACTAAGCTTGAATCATCACTAAGTGTTACCTCTCAAGGAGGCATGGCACTTTTGAGAACCCCATACACATAGTAGTTGAAGCAATCTAGCAAACACCAAGAAAAGAAGAGAGGGGATATCACTCTATGTGTCCCAATGTGACCTTATTATTGACTCTTGTGTTAGAGTATATTCCCAACACACTCATTGTGACAGTGTATTTAAACACTCTTTAGTGAATTCTAGGTTGATTTTATGTGGCCTTGGAGAGTTAACTCTCCAATCCTACAACAAGACCTCATCCTATCTATGTTGGTTTGCTACCAAGAAAAATAGTCTAATTGATTTTATATTACATTTTATTTTTCTTATGGTTGTTGATTATCCAAGGGAACAAATGAAACTTCAATGACATTTCTTGAATTTTTTCCAAACCAAAGAAGAGAATATATTCTTGCAAACTATGCAAAATTTGCTTTCAATGAACTTTGGCTAAGAAAGGGAAGAGAAAGTTTTCCTTTTTAGTTTTGAAAATAAAAAATATGACCTCAAAATCATGAAAAAACCATGCAAGGAAAACCAAATTAATAAAAAAGATCCTTAAATTCAAAACACACCAATGCAATTTCTTGCAAAACACCCAAACGCTTTACCCTAGAATTTTTTTTTTGAAAGGCAAATTTATTATAATCTATGAAAATGATTATGTAGATAAAACTAGAAAACAACAAGAAAATTGCCATGTGATATTGGTAATGATGCCCCCTAGCATACTCCAATGTCTACATGGGATAAAAAACCAAAAACTTGAAGGGAAGATATAGCAATGAAGAACATTTTAACAAACACAATTTGGATGAAAAAGAGGAATAGACACAATACTAGATATAAACAGATCTATTGGGGAAGACTACCCAGATTAGCACTCATTAGGTAGCCAACTCACTCCAACAAGAAACCCATCAAAAACACTCAAAATCACTTCACACTAAAAAAAATAAAGAAGAGGCTCAAATGGGGGGTAGATGTAAGCTATCATAACACTAGTAGGCTCACAAGACCAAATAAAGTTTAGATCTGATCAATAAAGTTCAAAAAAAAATGAAAAACAGTGAGCCATAGGGGTGGTCATGGTCTAGGAGGCATGCAACTACCGACCATCTACAGGAAGTAGCGGCCCAATAGGTATGCATCTCGTGACTAATTTCTCTAGTTTGAACTATCCAGTCATGACCATATATAGAATTTTGGGAAAATGGCCCATATTTTAATAAAAAATACAAGAGAAAAATAATATTTTAAATCATAGAAACAACACACATAAATCACAAGAGATTTATCCTAGAAAACCCTTACAGGAAAAACCATCCATCAATAGATCTGTTATTTCCCTTGGCCAAACCTAGCCAAGCCATCCATTTTCCTAGCCTCAACCAAGTGATCCTTCACCTATAAACTCTTTACACATTACAATGGAGCATCCTAGGCATTTTACAGGTTTTCATTACATGTAATCCTCGGGCTCAATACCACAGGTCACCAATACCATGTGCCTGAAACCACTATTGTTGACCTACCAACCTTAAGTCTTTTACCAAGTCAAGTTTATCTTAAAATCCCCCCCTTTAAACTTGACTTGGGGTTTCCCATGACCAAATTCAGCCAAACCTCCCTCAAATTCAGGGTATCCAGGAATCCCACATGCTCCCCCTATCACCTAGATCTATGTCTACACTTTACTGGAGAAACTTAAAATGTGGGGTATGCATGCCTAACCAAGTATTACAGTAAAAAAATTCATCTCCAAATTAATATATATACACATACACACACACATAGATATGTGTGTGTGTGTGTGTGTGTGTGTGTGTGTGTGTGTGTGTGTGTGTGTATTCAATGTTGTTATCTTGGCACTTATATTGCCAGCCTCTTTCCTTCCTCTAGCACTTTATGCTCTCTTTTTTGTAGATATACAACTAGAAAACAAATTCAACCACACTTGAAATATCCATCATATCCAAGCATCCAAGCCATATATCATTCGCACACTCTGATCCCAAACCCGATGCTCTTCAAATATCAATGTTGAATCCTACCTTGCTCTAATACTAGTTGTTAATAAAAAAATTGAGAGAAAATTAATATTTAAAGTCATTGAAACAACACACATAAATCACACGATATTTATCCTAGAAAACCCTTATGGGAACAACCATCCAACAATAGATCTATTATTACCCTTGGCCAAACCCAACCAAGTCAACCAATCTCCTGGCCTCGGCCAAGTTAGCCTTCATCGATCAAATATTGACACATTAAAATGGAGTATCCTAAGCCATTTTGATCCAGGAGGATCTCGGTGGCCACCCACCTTGTCCAACTAGCTTAAAATAGTTTTTTGGCAACTTACTATTTTTAGCAGTTTTTCAGTTCTTGAACTTCCGGGACCATTTTGAGGGCCTAGACGACCCTTTTTCGCAATCATGCAACTCAATCATAGACAAAGGCTCTGATTGATCCCCCTAAATGAATCTCCTTTTCAATACCTTTCCAACGAGCTATCATGCGCCCTAAACATAATCATATGCAAAAGTTACGACCCCTAGAAGTTGATGAACTAACTTACCCCAATGGGACCCACAAGACTTTTGGCGCTTCATATCCTAGGGTTAGGTTTTTGGATGTCTAGGGTTAGGTTAGGTTTTTGGATGTCTAGGGTTTTGGAATTCATGGTTATTGTAAAAAGGCCTTTAGATCCTCATTTTACTAATCTTATTGTGAATGAGCGTAGTTGTCACATCTCTTCTCAGAGATACGTTGCCACCATTCTAGCAAGCTTGTTTTCAGTCTGCATTTTACAGTTTTTAGCATGTTTCTTATTTAATAGAGACCAAGTTTTATGGTATATATGTTATTGTTCATTGTGTCTCTATGTTAATATTATAAATCTGTGGTTTCATTTCATTTCGCTCATAAATCTAGATCAATGGTATTAGAGCGGTCTCCTCCTTGTCGTTTTTTTAATGCATGTCCCCGACATGGTCAGGGTATAGAGAGTTGGGTCTCGATATTGTCTATCTTGAGGAAAGATTCTCTCTCATGCCCAAGAAACCATCCATGGTGGGAAAAAATAAATACAATGGGATAGGAGATAATTTCAAAATGTTTCTCGATGAATCCCTTGAGAGATGAAGGAACGCGATGATGGACAAATTTTTACAAATCCTTCGACGACTGCCGACAAGCAACGCATCCACCTCAAGTGGAGGCACCACCCTCTTCAAGGTACAAATAAATTTTGATATTCATATATTTGAAGTTCAAATAGATGTCGATGTCTTAGATAAATGGTTAAACCTTATGGAAGGGTATCTTTTTGTCCACAACTTTTTTGATAGAGAAAAGAATACATTTGTCCTCCTCAAGGCTGTCCCCCATGTCAAATATTGGTGGGAGACTTTCTGTGAGAAAAAGGAAATAGAGGGATCCAAATTATTTGCAGTTGCACCCACTTGGAGTTCCTTCAGGTATGTTATTAGGGAACAATACTACCTTGTTGGAAGTTAGGACGACTTGTATACAAGATAGACCACACTGCAGAAGGAAAGAGACCAAACAGTGCCAAAGTTCACTAATGTCTTCCACACCTTGCACACCAAGATAGGTATCAAATATTATAAAAGACATATGGTGCTCAAGTATTGTGTTGGTATACATATATACATCCAAATAGAAATGTATTTTTTTGACATCTCATCCTTGGGCACGACCTACAGATATGTCGTCAAAATCGTGCAGAAGTTGAAACAAAAGACACGACAATTTGGGTCTGGGAACCCCTCACAATAGAAGTAGAGCAAGGGAAACCCCAACCGGCAGAAAAAATGATATATTAAAGATAAAAAACCTCAATACAACTATTCCAAGCCACAAGCAAAGAAGGACAATGGGAAGATGAAGAAAGATTCCAGGAAGTGGTGTGACCTCCATAAGAGCCTCTGGCATAACACTGTTGATTTCCACTCAAAACAGTCATTGGTGGATGAGGTAAAAGTCTCTAAATAGGATGTAGGTTATGAATCTGATTCAAAACTGAAAAATGGGAGACAGATCATTGACACGGAACCTGGTGCCACCATTTCTACCACCAAGATCCATCTTGGTGAACCTGATGAGCCAGAGGAAGGTAAGCACCTCTTTCATTCACATATGTGGGTAAAAGGCACTCTGTTGCACTTCGCCATTAATAGTGGTAGCTAGAAGAACATCATATTAGCATAGGGCTTGAAATGGCTAGCCCTGTCAAAAACACCGCACCCACATCCCTACACCATCGGATGGCTACATCAAGGAAGCGGTCTTCACGTCATCCAACAGTGTCATCTTGTTGGTTGCGGAGCCTGATTATCTTCCTGATTCAGAGGTTTTTTTCAGTCGTGCTTGGACCCCATTCCATAATGGGGGGGTGTGGGGGGGGATTTACACCCCAAAACTG
>ML786986.1:125760-146082 GCA_009831015.1 Picea engelmannii
GTAGCCCCCCTTGGTGGGGGATTCGAGGGTAGTGCCCCCGAAATGAAATTTTGGAAAAATTTTCCTTGTAAAATATTGTAATTTCATAGTCAATCTGGACCGTTCATTATAAGGTCGCAGATCTAACGGTAGAAGTTATTTTATGGTTTTTTCCCCTAGAAGGAAACCTTTTATGAGGTAATTGTATTACGACTGTGAATTATCATGAATATTTTATTCTGAGAGAGGATATTGCGAGAGAAAGAAGAGGAAGTTACAGCGAGTGTGTTGTAGGTTGTATGCCTTCATTTTGTTGGATAATAAAAATTAAGGACCTGGAAATTTCTCTGGTGGACGTATCCCACACTGGGTGAACCACGTATATCTATGTCTCTATTGTATTGTGTATATTATTTGTTTTATTTTATTTCTCAATGATCCCATTTTTCTAACACACCTGTCATACGGCATCAAGCCATTCAAAGATGAGGTATTGTGTGATGTTACTCCCCTTGAATTTTGTGATGTTCTTTTGGGATAACCTTATTTATGGAAATTTCAAGTCATATATGAGTCTAGGCCTCGTAGTGTTATTATTATTTTGAATGGGAAATTGTACAATATACCCGAGGTAGTCCCACCAAGTGTTATTTCCTTGATCTCTACCAAGCAAGGCAGGAAGGTCATTTCTCAGACCAAGAAGATTGTCTTCTTCATGATTCTCTCTCAGAGTGAGAGAAAGGTTGTTGCCACATCCATGGCCTCCATGGTCGACCTCTCCACATAGTAGAATCAAGTGGATAAGGTCATGGAAGAATCGATATGACCCATCATTGTCAGGTCATGCATCCCATCGATATGACCCCCAACGCACCACTACCCAATGGGTTAGTCTATTGCCACTCTCTACTAGAAAATGAGGAGATCAAGAATCATATCCAATAAATTCTCCACAAGGGTAACATATGACCCATCTCATCACCTTATGGAAGGCCAATCATGTTGGTGCAGAAGAAAGACGAGACTTTGTGACTCTACATTGATTACTGGGACCTAAATAAAATCAAAGTCAGGAACGAGTACCTAATTCCCTGAATCAAATATCTCCTCGATCAACTCAAGGGGGGGAAATACTTCAGTACGATTGATATGAAGTCTGGCTACCATCAGGTCCCAATAGAACCGACAGATGTATGGAAAATCTCCTTTAAGTCAATAGAAGGTATTTTTGATTGGTTGGTCATGCTCTTTGTTTTGAAAAATGCCCCAGCAAATTTCATGAGGATGATGGATGATATCTTGCGGCCTTTCACTAATTGTTTTTTGGTGGTATATATAGATGACATATGCATCTACAACATGACATGGGAAGAACACTTGCAGCATATTCAGCAGGTTTTGCACACTCTGTGACAACACAAGCTATATGCCAACTTGGAAAAATTCTCCTTCAGCATGGACAGGGTCCAGTACCTAGGATACATTGTTGGTGTGCATGGTGTGCATGTTGATCCAGCCAATATCTAAGTCATCCATGATTGGACAGCCCCAACCATGCTCACTGAGCTTCGAATCTTCTTAGGCCTTGCCAATTTCTATTGAAGGTTTGTGTTGTGATTATCCCATATTGCATTGGACCTCAGCCAAATAACCAGAGGTGGTGGTAAGGAAAAACAATTGTGGGGAATTTCCCAACAGAAATCGTTCGATGATTTGAAGCAGTGATTGTGCTCCACCCTAATCCTTTCTCTACCTCACTTGCAAAAACCCTTTGATATCGAGATGGATGCTTCAGACTATGTTGTGGCCACAATGATCACTCAGTATGGCCACCCCATGGCCTATCATAGTGATACACTATCAGATGTCATCCTTAAGTACTCTACTTACTATTGGAGTTACTTCACACACACCTAGGATTTATTTTTCCTAAGGTTATTCCTTGTTTATTAGTCATAATTAGTCATTATCCAGTCTCCTATATTTTAGGGGAGAATATTCCACCTAGAGAATATTCTCTTTCAGTTGAAACTTCAGTTTGACTAGTTGAGTTGAGTTTAGATGTTGCATTTGTTTTGTCACCATGCAACATTGGGATCATCACCAACTCACTACTCTTTGTTCATCCAGTTAACTGAAGACTAGTTGACTAGTTAACTCAGCTAGGTGGCAGTTCACTCCCGTAACTGCCTGAGAGACTAGACTAGGTGGTAGTTTACTCTTGTAATTGTTGGTGTGTGTCCAGATCAATCTAGAAAACCACTACGGCTCATTATTTATTCACGTATCCTATATCTATTGTAAATTATTCACTCTTTATGTGTGGAATAACGGTTAATGAGAATTCTTACATTCTTTCTATCTTACTTTTTCTCTCTTAATTTCTCTCTTCAAATGTGTGTAGTATTTTCTATCTAGATCTATTATGTGCAGGTTCAACACATTTACACTTACAAAAAATAAATGTATTCCATTGTGCAGGCATGCCACCAATGGAGGTATTACATTCTCGGGAAGGAGATAGCCTTCCACAATGATCATAAGTCATTGCAGTTCATGCAAACACAAGGAAAATTTCAGAATGACCACCATCAGAAGTGGTCCTCATATTTGCAGTAGTTCCACCTCAACATCAAGTATAAAACAGGAAGTACCAACCGAGTCATTGATTTCCTCGACCGACCTCCAATCGTGGTATTATCCATAGTGCTCGATTCTTGTAGCCATGAGACCTTTGGATGGCCCCACCTTTATGAGACAGATCTTGACTTCTCCAACACCTACCAGATGTTGGGTGTATACACAATTGTCACCAATTTCCATATTCAAGATGGATTGTTGTGCCATCTAGGCCATCTATGTGTTCCATCAAGAGAGAAAGTGAAGATAATTTGGGAATCCCACTACATTCATGTGGCAAGACACTTCGACGTGGAAAATACAGTGGCAGTGTTGCAACGACATTTCTACTAGTCAAAACTTCGACAGGATGTTATCAAGTATATATGGTCCTGCATTTCCTGCACTATTTCCAAACTGGCCATTAAGAAACAAGGCTTGTACACTCCTCTTCCTACTTCTGATAGGTCCTGGGAATCCATCTCAATGGGATACATATCAGGCCTTCCATCCACGAAGCAGTGAAATGACTGTGTTTTTGTGGTTGTTGATTTCTTTTCCAAGATGGCGATTATGGTCATCTGCAAGAAGAGCATCATAGCAGAGGCCACTGCCAATATCTTCTTTGAACAAGTGTGGGTACACTTTGGGGTCCCACAAACCATTATCTCATATCGGGATAGTTAGTTCCTCAACACATTCTGGTCAAGCCTCTAGTTATTGTCGAACACCAAGCTCACCAAGTCCACTACCTCCCACCCCTAGATGGATGGCCAAACCGAGGTCATCAACTGGACGATCATGCACATCCTCCACATGTACAACTCCAAGAACCCCCACACCTGAGATGATATTTTTCCCTATGTTCAGCACAGCTACAAAAAATCCATACATAGCTCAACTGGCCGCAACTGCTTTCAGGTGGGGTTGGGATTTCAACCATTGGGTCCCATGGATGTTGCACTACCCCATGCGGCCACCTAGGAAAACTTGTCGCATGATCCAAATGGAGCTGACAAAGCCACCTCTTTCATTAAGTGGATCCAACACATCCACCAACAGGTTCAGGATATTTTACATAATTCCAATGTCAAGTACAAGCAACACCATGATCAACACTGGGTGCCACACCAGTTCCAGGTGGGAGAAAAAGTTTGGTTGCACTTGCAAATGGAATGCCTTATAGGGCCTCATCGAAATCTTCGTCCACTATATTATGGACCCTACAAAATCACCAAGGCCATGGGTGACAATTATTTTGATCTCAACCTTCCCCCATTCCTTGGATTGCACACAGTGTTCAATGTGGACCTCCTTTGGCCTTATTTTCCACCATTATTGGACACCTCAGAGATAATTGAACAATTGACACCAACAAATATCAACCCTGACTGCATGGAATAGGATTCCATTGATCATATCATTGACACATAGGTCAAGGGAACTCTCAAGCAGAGGACCCAGCCTTATCAAGTTGTCAAAGTAGGGCAGCTCCTGCACCAAGGCAAGTGGCCCACCTGAGGCCAAATTTAGCAGAAATTTCCTCATCTGATGGGGAAACTCAACGCAATGGAGAAAATTTCGTCCTAAAGGAGGAATATTGATCCAGGAGGATCTTGGTGGCCACCCACCTTGTCCAATTGCCTCGAAACAGTTTTTTGACAACTTACTATTTTTAGCAGTTTTTCGGTTCCTGAACTTTTGGGGCCATTTTGAGGACCTAAACGACGTTTTTTTGCGATCAGACATGAAGGCCTTGATTTAGCCCCCTAAATTAAGTTCTTCATCAATACCTTTCCAATGATCTATCATGCACCCTAAATGGAGATCGTATGCAAAAGTTATGACCTTGGGAAGTTGATGTACTAACTTACCCCAACGGGGCCCACATGAATTTTGGCGCTTCATCTCCTAGGGTTAGGTTTTTGGATGTCTAGTGTTTTGGATTTAATGTTTATTTAAAAATTCCTTTAGATCCTCATTATATTGATCTTCTTGCAAATGAGCATAGTTGTCACATCTCTTCTCATAGATAAGTTGTCGCCATTCTAGCAAACTTGTTTTCAGTTTGCATTTTACAGTTTTCAGCATATTTCTTATTTAATAGAAACCAAGTTTTACTATATCTTTGTTATTGTTCGCTGTGTCTCTTTTTTAATATTATAAATTGGAGATTTCATTTCATTCCACTCATAAATATGGATCACATTTATAGGCTTTCATTATATGTAATCCATGGGCTCAATACCACGAGTCACTAATACCATGTACCTGAAACCACTACTATTGACCTAACAAATTTGACTCTTTCACTGAGTAAAGTTTATTCTAACACCATATCTATCCCAGGTCTGAAAAATATGCAATATCTACTCTCTGAGGGAGTGGTTGTGAATATTATAAAATGAAAAAAAGTTTTATAAGGCTAAAAAGAAAGGGGAAAGTTAAACTAGAGAAGAATCAAAGATCCTTCCCAAGTGGAGTTTTCAGTTCTGTTGTTCATAAATCTATCCTACAGATAATCCAAACCTTCCTTGGATCTTCCCTTTATCCAAGATAGAAAACGGGATAGATAACTATGGGATTT
The DNA here is from genome assembly GCA_009831015.1 of Picea engelmannii. NCBI lineage: Eukaryota > Viridiplantae > Streptophyta > Pinopsida > Pinales > Pinaceae > Picea > Picea engelmannii. The sequence goes on from ML786986.1 coordinate 130,946, forward strand.
CCCTAGATATAAACAAATTAATTCATTTTTATAATAGGAGAGTGAGAATGGCATGCCTCTTTAACAACAATTGTCCTCTTGTGTCTTGTTTGATGAAAATCATGAGATCTAGCTCCAACTCCTACGATATTTTTCTTGCACACAAGTAATGACCCAAGACCAATATATGAATTCTCCAAGTGTTAGGAAATAACAATTCTACTATAGATCTAATCTAATATAATCTACTCAAGGGGAGATCATATTTACCATTTGCCACTAAATACAATAGCATAAAGAGGGGAAATGCATAGATCTGTATTAATGAATAAGAGAAATACATCAATCACACAACCATGCCTTAAGTTATGAAATATATGTTCCTTTGTCTCCTTTCTCTTTCTCCTCCTCAACCCTCACTCAAGAAAGGAAAACCTAGTCTAAAGGTTGAATTTTGTGGAGAATATCCTTTGAAAATATAGCAACATGTTCTCATAAATGATTCTTCCTCCTCTTGCCCATCGAAACACCTTCTTTATATAGATTTGTGAAGTAGGATAGGAGAGGATTATAGATATATAGAAATTATTGAAATTGACTGGATTGAGAGTTCCCAAGCTCTTTCCACAAGATAAACAACTCACCTAACACTAATATGCTTTGAAATTATTGATTCCAAAAGGCTACAAAGGTTGTCACGGGCCAGCAATATTTATGCAGCTAGCGACTGGTCACAGGCAGAAAATGAGTTCATCAGCAATCGTTCATGCCCTATCAATGGGTTCATGAGCGATCATCCATAAAAATCATTGAAACCAAGGTAGAAGAGTGTGTCTCGGCATAGCATCATCAATGTATCCTTCATGAAACCTTAGGGTAGAAAATAAGGTTGTAATAATGTGGCACATACAATATTTTTGGAACTCCATGCCAATAAAGTCTCTATTATCTGGTTGGAAATAAGCTCTTAATGTTGATATAACTCCAAAGTAAAACAAAAATAAGGCATATACAGGGGCCTGGGAACCTCATCCCATTGAAGTTTGGACTGTCAAGTTAGTTAGCTACAGCTAGCGACCAATTGCAAGCTGCAAATGAGTTCATCTATGATCAATAATTCCCTATCAGTGGGTTCAAGAGAGATCATCCTAAAAAATCACTAAAACCGATGAATAAGAGTGTGTCTCAGCATAGCATCATCAATGTATCCTTCACGAGACCCTAGGGTGGAAAATAATGATATTACAACGTGCCACATACAAGATTTTTGGAACTCAATGCCAATAAATTCTCTATTGTTTGGTTGGAAATAATCTCTTAATGTTGATAGAACTGCATAGCAAAATAAAAATGTGGCACAAACAGGGGTCTGGGAACTTCAATCCAATAAATTCAGGACCATCAAGTTGGCAATAAGGTCTTATATCACTGACAAAAATTATTGAATGTTGATAAACCTTCGTCGTTGGGTCTGCAAAACCACTAACAAATTATTGAATATTGATAGAAATATTCCATGAAGCTTGCAATAAAACCTCAAAACTTATATCCAATTGAAATCCAGATAAATAATATTGATTTTTTTATTTAATTAAAAAATTACATACCCTAAAACTTTGAATAACTCACAAATTTTTAAAAGTCAAAGGAAACTAATATACGGTTAGCAAGGACTAATAATATATTTTAACGTTAATTTTTATTCATATTACAAGCGGTAAACAATTTTAAAAAACATGTTATATTTGTGTCACTTAACAAGCGGGACATAAGCCTTAATGCATTTAACGTTTGAAAACTAAACATTGTTAGAATATGTTGGCACTCTTAAATGCTTTAAAGAGGTCAATGTCATTTAAAAAAAATTATACTCTTATCTTTTTTTTTAATATGAAATAGTTTATGCGACATTTAGTATCATGGTCATCCCAAGGAAAAAAGAATGTTTTATTTATGTAACTACTCTTATTATGGACGGGGTTGTCTAAATGTTGTATGTTTGGTATTTTTTATCCAGATTCAATTATAAAAATTTGGTTGAAATCGCAATTTTTTTGTTGTTTAAATTGTATTTTTGAATGCATAAATGAATTTAACATGCTAAAAAACTACCAAAGTACTCAAATTATAGGGAATTAACCACGTAAATCTGCAAATCCAACAATTTATCGTTGAATTTCAAGAAAAATTAAGAAGATAATATCCCTGGAAAAGAGACAAAACGTAGAAAATTCATATGACGGGTTATGGACGTTGTAAGGAAAGGAAGGTAACTATAAAATCTTGACAACCTTGAAAACAAAATGTTTTATGGAAGTTGGATTTAGTAGTTGTGACTTCATTTCTTGTCTTTTTAATGTTATTTTGATGCATACGCCTGCTCCATCATGCTCCCCTTTCCCATGCCTAGACTCGAAATAGTTCTAAATATGTGGTACCTTCAGGTTTTTGTGCAACATACAAAACCATTGAAATACATGAGCCTTTTTTAACTGGTCTACATAACCATATGACCAAATACAATATTGATCCATCTGTATGTTCTCCTCCTTAAGATGATTGTGATGTAGGAGCATCTCCCACATCAAGCGAGCCAGCGCGGAAACGGAAGACAGCTGGACGAGCACCAGCACAAATTTTTGAAATCACCTTGGGAGTTGTTGCGCAACCTTAAATGTAACAATTTAATGAAGCTCACTTATATATTGAAATTGGACCTTGAGCAGATTGCTCTTGTCCTTTAGTAGGTAGAAGGCAGTTAAGGTAGTTAATGCAGGTAGATAGAATATTAATTTTAGATTAGACAGTTTGAAGAGCACAAGAGGGAAACAGGATATAGACACCCTCATTGTGTATTGTAAGATTATTGTGAGCATTTGTGTATGAAGAACACAGGAGAGAAGCAGAGAGTTGTGTAAGAACACCCATGTACAGATATTTGAATTAATAGAAGGAGTTGATTCAAATTCATGGTTTTGTGTTTGTTCTATGTGTATTGATGTTGATATGCTCATGAATGTTTTCTTCCAATTATACATTTGCTTTATATGTTGTGTATGTGATTTCATGTTGAGTTTGGAACCTGAAAGGAAGAAGGAATGAATTTCAATTGTTTCTCTATTTGAGCCAGAGAATTCCTGCAAGGAGTGCAGCTGAAGTGTCCGCAAGGAGTGCGTTGACAGAGGGTTCATACAGGGATAGCTTTTGTTCTCATTCATCCCAAAGGTGCAGCTGGGCACAGGAGCCGTGCAAGGAGTGCGCAGGCCGGGAAAAAGTCTCAGGGTTGCGAACCTGAGTGAACATTCAAGGACTGTTGTTGCAGGTGTGCGCAGAGTCGAGGGACTTCAAAACTTAGACATGGTTGAAGGTTTGTCACAAGGAGTGCGTGCAAGAGTTTCCTGAAGGACGTGAAGGTCGTGGAAAAAGCTCAGGAGGGATAGGCCTTCAAATTCGTCGAAGGATAGTGTAGAGAAGCTACGACTTGAAGTCTGTAAGAAGTGTCGCAAGTTTGCACGCAGGTGAACGAGTTCCGCGGAGGAACACTTGGTTATTCGTCGGAATCGTCAAGCAAGGAAGGACAGACGGTAGTCTCTGAGGAGAATCCAAAAATTTCCGTGAGTCGTTAGATCTTGGGGAGGTGCAGGGGAGATACGCAAGTATTCCCAAGAGGTTTGACGCTCAGGAGGGGCAGGGCCATTGATCCGAGCCATAAGGGTCGTAGGACCTACACGTGAAATCGCATATCGGGGTTTCGTAGGTTGAAGCCCGTAAATTTGGAAATAGGAATCGCGAAATCGCGATCCGCGATCTCCCGATAGCCAAAGGAAATAGTGTGGGGCCACAGGAGTTAGTGGAGGACAGGTGGGACGAGCTATCGGAGTTTCGTGGCGAGAAGGCCCAAAACATTGACATCAGGATTCGCGATATAGCGAAATCCGAAATCCCGACGAGGTGACAGAGTGTGGAAAAGTCAACTTGCACGTGTGTCGGGTAATCGGCATATCAGGGCTCGGGAGTCGAGGAACCGAGTTGCTCGACATCGTGATCACCAAAATCGTGATAGGAAAAGTTCTGAAATAGAAGGAAAGGGTCAGCGCTGACTTTCATCGAGTTTCGGGGATTTGAAACACCAGCGCTCGACCACTGACCTCGCGAAGTTTGATTCCCCGATAAGTAAAAAGAGGGGATCGCGTGAAGAGTTATGTGGGTGAAGATTTCCCGATAGGGAAATAGAAGAGCTATTTAAGAGTTCTTTGGGCCGCAAGAAAGAGAATATCTTGTGAGTGGGCATGCTTGTGGGAGTGTGCTATGTCAGTTTTGGTATCAGAGCCTTATTCTTGTCTGTACATTTCAGGCAAGGGAGGCATAAGAGGTAAGGAGTACTCTGATACGCGTCAGTTTGGTATCAAAGCACAGAAAGATTCTTTTCTTTCTGTAGCAGAGAAAGAGAATTCACCATGTCGCCGAGAAGAGATAGACAATCACCCGATCCAGAGGATAGGGAAATGCCAAGAAGAAGAGGCAGGCAGATGGCAGATCCAGTCATAGAGAGACAAATGTGTGATCTTTGAGCAAGACTCGAAGACATGGAGACAGTGCAAAGACACACAGCCAGTGTAGGAGATCTTAGTGATTCCGAAAGTGAAGTTGAGGCTGAACATGAAGAAGAAGTTGCAGCCGAAGATGCATCAAACGAGCGTTTGATCAAAGCTATTGCCAGGATGGGTGCAAGAGCGAAGATGGACATTCCAGTTTACGAGGGAAACTTGGATGCAGAGGAGCTTCTAGATTGGATTAGAGCTCTAGACACATACTTCGACTATGAAGATGTCGAAGAATACAAGAAAGTCAAGCATGTTGTCGTGCGCTTGAAGGGACATGTAGCCTTGCGGTGGGATGAGCTACAAGATAATAGACGTTGCAAGGGCAAGAAGAAGATCAAGAGATGGGACAGGATGATCGCGAAGATGAAAGATAAATTCATTCCTAGGGATTATCAAATTACTTTGTTCAGGAGGATGCAGAACCTGAGACAGAAGCTGATGACAGTGAAAGAATACACTGAGGAATTCTATAAATTGAACATCAGGGCAGGTCATCAGGAGAGCGATGATGAGAAGGTTTCCAGATATATGAATGGCCTGAGATATGATATCTAGGATGAGATGAGCATGGTAACCATCCGAACGGTGGAAGATGCTTATCAGATGGCTCTAAAAGCTGAGGAAAAGCTGAGCCAAAAGCAAATTCAGAGGGGCCGAGGTAGAAGCCAGCCCAGAGGCAAATCAGTTGCCCAGGATAGAACTCAGAAGCCCAGGGAGGAATGGAAGAAACCTCAGACTCACACAGAGAGAGGTGGAACCTCACAGAGAGGGCCATATGCAGAGCAGAGAGGACAGCATAATGAGCAGAGAGGAGATTATGCTGACAACAACACTTTTCCTCGTACTAGAGGCAGAGGAAGAGGAAGAGGTGGAGTAATCACATGCTTCACATGTGGGAAGAATGGGCACAAGTCTTACGAGTGCCTAGAGAAAAAGAAGGACATTGGAGAAGCTCACATCACCGAGGCACAGAGGCAGGATGTTGAGGCAGAAGACGCTGAAGGCGGAAGATCGCTCATGATGCGAAAAGTCCTTTTGACACCCGAGAAGGAGGTGGAGAGTTCAGTCCAAAGGACCAGACTTTTTAGGACTGCTTGCAAGACCAAGGACAGGGTATGCAAGGTCATCGTAGACAGTGGTATCATAGATAATATCGTTTCTACAGAGATGGTAGAGAAGCTGGAGCTGGAGACGACTGACCATCCAAGCCCATACAAAGTTTTGTGGCTACAGAAAGGACACCAGGTAACTGTTACTAAACAATGCTTGGTTGAATTCAAGATAGGGGGATATAATGATAAGATCTTGTGTGATGTCATTCCTATGGATTTTTGTCATCTATTGTTGGGTAGACCATGGCAATATGACAGAAATGTGATTCATGATGGGTGAATGAACACATATACCCTGGAGAAGAATGGGAGGACACACATGTTGCTTCCAATTAAGGACAAGGAGGTGAAGCCAGAAGTAAGCAACACTGTACTTCTCATGAGTGGGAAGGAACTTCTTACAGAGGTTAAGAAGAAGGAGGATCCACAGTTCATTGTGGTCAAAAAGCCGAGGATTGTTCTAACTAGCACAAGAGTGGACGATTTACCAGAGGAAATTCAGGAACTGCTAGAAGAGTTCATTGATATAATTGTGGACGAACTACCTCATTCGTTGCCACCGATCAGGAATGTGAGTCATCATATTGATCTCATACCAGGAGCAAGTTTTCCAAACAAAGCCGCGTACAGATTGACGCTGCAAGAGAATGAGGAAGTTAAAAGCCAAGTCCAGGAGTTATTGGACAAAGGATTGGTCAGGGAAAGCTTGAGTCTGTGTGTTGTTCCAACAGTACTCAGTCCGAAGAAAGACGGAGGTTGGAGGATGTGTACTGACTCAAGAGAGATTAACAAGATAACCTTCAGGTACAGATTTCCATTGCCGAGGATGGATGATCTGATGGACTTCTTGAGTGGAGAAAAATACTTTTCAAAGATTGATTTGAAAAGCGGTTATCACCAGATTTGCATGAGGGAAGGTGACGAATGGAAGACAGCATTCAAAACCAATGAAGGGTTGTATGAATGCCTTGTTATGCCATTTGGTTTAACAAATGCACCGAGTAACTTCATGAGGTTGATGAACGAAGTCCTAAGGGAGTTCATCGGGAAATTTGTCATTGTGTATTTGGATGACATACTGTTTTACAGTAAAACAGTGGCAGAGCATCTGAAGCATTTGGATACAGTGATGCAGAAACTACAGTAGGAGAAGTTGTTGATAAATATGAAGAAGTCATCATTCATGAAGACAGAGCTCATTTACTTGGGATTTGTTATTTCATCAAATGAGTTGAGGATGGATCCAGATAAGGTGGAAGTGATTAAGAATTGGCCATCACCCAAAAATATTTTCGAGGTGAGAAGTTTCCACGGATTGGCTAGTTTCTACCGAAAGTTCATTAGGAATTTCAGTGGAATTAGTGCAGCGATGATGGATACAATGAAGAAAAGACACAAATCTTTTCACTGGACAGAAGAGTCTAAAAGGAGTTTTAATTTATTGAAAAGGAAGATTATGGAACAACCAGTTTTGGTGTTGCCAGATTTCTAGAAGACATTTCAGGTGAAGTGCGATGCAAGTGGGTTTGCAATCGGGGCAGTCTTGAGTCAAGAAGACAGGCCGATCGCATATTTTAGTGAGAATCTGAATGAAGAAAAATTGAAGTACTCCACATATGATAAGGAGTTTTATGCTATCATACAGGCATTGAAGAAGTGGAGGCATTACTTGATCCCGAAAGAGTTTGTATTGTACAGTGATAATCATGCACTACAGTTTATGACTCAACAGGAGAAGTTGAATCAGAAACATGTTAAATAGGTTGAGTATATGCAAAATTTCACTTTTGTGATTAAGCATATTTCTGGTACTGCTAACAAAGTGGTTGATGCTTTGAGCAGGAAATGTTTGTTGTTGCAGGAGTTCAGAGTCAAAACATTGAGTTTTCATGATCTCAGGGACTTGTACGCAGATGATCCATGTTTTCAGGAGGCGTATGAAGCAGCTGAGAATCCAGTTCTCAGAGACTAAAGCCAATGGATAGAGTATATGATCCGGGAAGGATTGTTGTTCAAGGGAAATCAACTGGGTATTTTGAAATGCTCCATGAGGGAGAATCTGCTGAAGGAAAAACACAGTGGAGGATTGGCAGGGCACTTTGGTCATGATAAGACATTCGCGAAGTTGAATGAGTCATATTTTTGGCCGGGAATGCGATCAGAGGTCAAGAAATTTGTGGACAGATGCAGAATTTTCCAACATTCGAAGGGAAGGAAGCAAAATGCGGGATTTTATCAACCATTGCCCATACCAGAGAGGTCGTGGGATGCGATAAGCATGGATTTTTTATTGGGGTTGCCAAGGACACAAAGAGGTGTTGATTCAATCTTTGTGGTAGTGGATAGATTTTCCAAGATGGCACACTTCATTCCATGTCAGAAGACTAGTGATGCAACTCACATCGCGAACCTGTTTTTCAAAGAGGTCATTCGACTTCATGGGTTGCCGAAGAGTATAGTTTCGGACAGAGATACGAAATTCATAGGGCATTTTTGGAGGACCTTATGGAAAAAGATGGGAACTAACTTGGCATTTATTTTAGCTTATCATCTGCAGACGGATGGGCAGACAGAAGTGGTGAACAGAAGTCTGGGAGACTTGCTGAGAAGCTTGGTGATAGAGCACCATAGCCAGTGGGACAATATATTACCACAGGCAGAATTTGTGTACAACGACTCAGTGAATCGGAGCACAGGCCAGAGTCCATTTCAGGTTGTTTATGGTGTGCAGCCGAGAGGAATTTCTGAACTGAGGGATTCAGAACAGACTGTGACTAGGAGTTCTAGTGCAGAAGAATTTGCATAGGCGATGAAAGAACTTCACAGCCAGGTGAAGGAGCAATTGCTGAAATCAAGTCAGGGGTATAAGCGCAGAGCCGATCAACACCGGAGACAACTTCAGTTTGAGGTTGATGATCTGGTTCTGGCACATCTAAGAAAGGAAAGGTTCCCGAGAGGAACGTATAATAAATTGAAGATGAAGAAAATCGGACCCTGCAAGGTCTTGAAGAAACTTGGGGAAAATGCTTATGAGATTGAATTACCCAATGGGATCGAAATTTCTCCGATATTCAATATCTCAGATTTGTACCCATATAAAGATGGAGAAGCAGAGACTGGAGATGAGCAGCCAGTGATCCAATGGAAAAAGAAAATGTCAGTTGCAGAGAAGCCACAGATGGAATGCATACTAGACAAGAGAGTGGGTAAGAGGACCAGGCGCAAGCAATACTTTGAGTATCTGGTCAAGTGGAAGAACCATCCAGTTGAATATGTCAGCTGGGAGACTGAAGCAGAGATACAGAAGCATGGACAGACCGTGCAAGAGCTCATGGACAGGATCCCATGAAATTTTTCAAGAAAGGGAGTATGATGCAGGAGCATCTCCCACATCAAGTGAGCCAGCGTGGAAACGGAAGACAGTTGGATGAGCGCCAGCACAAATTTTTGAAATCACCTTCAGATTTGTTGTGCAACCTTAAATGTAACAATTTAATGAAGCGCACTTATATATTGAAAATGGACCTTGAGCGGATTGCTCTTGTCCTTTAGTAGGTAGAATGCATTTAAGGTAGTTAATGCAGGTAGATAGAATTTTAATTTGAGATTAGACATTTTGAAGAGCACAAGAGGGAAACGGGACATAGACACCCTCATTGTATCTTGTAAGATTATTATGAGCATTTGTGTATGAAGAACATAGGAGAGAAGTAGAGAGATGTGTAAGAACACCCATGTACAGATATTTGAATTAATAGAAGGAGTTGATTCAAATTCATGGTTTTGTGTCTGTTCTATGTGTATTGATGTTGATATGCTCATGAATGTTTGCTTCCAGTTATACATTTGCTTTATATGCTATGTATGTGATTTCATGTTGAGTTTGGAATCTAAAAGGAAGAAGGAATGAGTTTCAATTGTTTCTCTATTTGATCCAGAGAATTCCTGCAAGGAGTGCAGCTGAAGTGTCCGCAAGGAGTGCGTTGACAGAGGGTTCAAATAGGGATAGCTTTTGTTCTCATTCATCCCAAAGGTGCAGCTGGGTACAGGAGCCGTGCAAGGAGTGTGCAAGCCGAGAAAAAGTCTCAGGGTTGTGAACCTAAGTGAACATTGAAGGACTGTTGTTGCAGGTGTGCGCAGAGTCGAGGGATTTCAACACTTAGACGTGGTTGAAGGTTTGCCGCAAGGAGTGCGTGCAAGAGTTTCCTGAAGGACGTGAAGGTCATGGAAAAATCTCAGGAGGGATAGGCCTTCAAATTCATCGAAGGATAGCACAGAGAAGCTGCGACTTGAAGTCTGTAAGAAGCATCGCAAATTTGTGTGCAAGTGAACGAGTTTCGCGGAGGAACACTTGGTTATTCGTTGGAATCGTCAAGCAAGGAAGGATGGACGGTATTCTCTGAGGAGAATCCATGAATTTCCATGAGTCGTTAGATCTTGGGGAGGTGCAGGGGAGATACGGAAGTATTCCCAAGAGGTTTGAAGCTCAGGAGGGTCAGGGCCATTGATCCGAGCCATAAGGGTCGTAGGACCTACACGTGAAATCGCATATCGGGGTTTCATAGGTTGAAGCCCGTAAATTTGGAAATAGGAATCGTGAAATCACGATCTGCGATCTCTCGATAGCCTAAGGAAATAGTGTGGGGCCACAGGAGTTAGTGGAGGACAGGTGGCATGAGCTATCGGAGCTTCGTGGCGAGAAGGCCCGAAACATTGACATCGGGATTCGCAAAATAGAGAAATCTGAAATCCCGACGAGGTGACAGAGTATGGAAAATTCAACTCGCGCGTGTGTCGGGTAATCAGCATATCGGGGTTCGGGAGTCAGAGAACCGAGTTGCTCGACATCGTGATCACTGAAATTGCGATAGAAAAAGTTCTTAAATAGAAGGAAAGGGTCAGCGCTAACTTGCATTGGGTTTCGAGGATTCGAAACACCAGCGCTCGACCACTGACCTCGCGAAGTCGCGAAGTTTGATTCCCCGATAAGTAAAAAGAGGGGATCGTGCGAAGAGTTCTGTGGGTGCAGATTTCCCGATAGGGAAATAGAAGAGCTATTTAAGAGTTCTTCGGGCCGCGAGAAAGAGGAGATCCTGTGAGCAGGCGTGCTTATGGGCGCGTGCTGTGTCATATTGTAAAACAATTGAAATCATTGTTGTACATAGGCTAAGTCATGGCATCTATCATCGCTTATGTAGAAGTGATACTCTTTCAATATAAATCTATTTTCTTTGTTACTATCTAGCCCATGCTTGTATGTGATATGGACCATTATGATGACCTGCTCTGAGTGATAATATTGTCTTTAAATCTCATTTTGCAGTTGAAGGGTGTAGTTCTCAGTAAAATCAACCTCTGATAAGATAGTACCAATGGGAAATGTATCTTTTCATATTCTAAATTGTTCATCCTTTTATCGAGGCACATGGACATGTTGAACATATTTTTGTGTCTTTTCGACAAATTCCTTGATGAAGTCATGTACACGTACCTAGGAAGTCGCCAATTGTATCTTTTTTCTTTCCATCCCTTCGTCAATATCATATGCGACATATTTAAATATTTTCAATGAAATATTGTTCCTCCCCAATTCATACTCATCGCTTGCATGGATGCACTTGCTGAATAATTCCATTCCATCACACCTGGGTAATGTCCCTTCTAAGCAATCTTATTGATAAAATGTACAACCCTCATACCTTGTACAAAAGATGTTGTGAATAAATTCTCTAGATGACGATGGTGACAACATAATTGAGCATTCATGAACAAAGGTGTTATGAAATACACAAATATATATATATATATATATATATATATATATATATATATATATATATATATATTTGTGACATGATAATAACCATACTCAATGTGATATCTACAACAACATGTGTTACAAATTGTATTTATTCAAACATACCAAGGCTTGCATTTATGGAAATATCTTTGGCCCAATTTAAGTGCACTATGTATTGTCCTAAATATCTCATACAATTATGTTTATATAATTTCAAGAAAGTGTTTAATATGGGGTCCATGGTCCCTATATCCCCTTCTCCATTTTAGTACATGTTTTTGGTTATAAGAAGGCATAGTTTTCTCATGCCAGAAATCCTATACTAGTCCCTTAACTACTTGAATTAACTTCATGTCAAAATAAAGTAGCCTACTAGTGAAGGCCCACAAATTTGTTGGGCTACCTATCTCAAGGCTATCTCATCTATTAGAATACTTTATAAGGGTTTTGATATTGCGTTTCATGAGATGAGATGTTTGTTGGAGAAAATGAATGTTTCTTGTGATCTTTCTAACAATTGATTGGGAAAAGACACATCGTGTTGCATTGCAGTCTTTAGAACAATATTTCTTACCAATTTTTTGAAAAGAATCCATAAGGTTTCTAACAATATGATGACTTGTTTCTAAACTTTTGATTGTTTTAATGCCTAAAATTCTCCTAACAACAATCAAACTTCTAGATTTTAACAAAGTCAAAAGTAATTGATTCTTAGCGGCATCAGATTTGTATTCAAAATATTATTTAATGATTTTATAAGAATGATAAGGAATAGTCCAGTTAGGTAACTTACCTTCAAGTGATGCTAGACCACTTTGATCCACCTGAATTTGTTTAGGATTTCTTCCCTACACACTTCTCAATATAGGTAGGGACGATAAATCTGTATTATGGCACTCTTGACATCCTTGTTGTGGAGATAACAATGTTGCACTTATTTCCCCCTAAATCACTAGCGTAACAATTATGGGAGAAGAGTAGAAATTCCCATGACTAGTTTCTAGAATGTTTGACTATCCAATAAAAGGTTGCACCACAGGAACTTCGTCACTAGAATGTTGTGCACCAATTGCCTCTCAAATTTCATCCTTTGTATAATCATCTCCAAGCAAATCCTCCATCATCTAGTCAACCATAACAAATTGTCTTGATGAGATACTAATTGGAGGTATAATATAATCTTGAACTACATTAGTCTCTACAAAACTCATATGCTTTTCTTGTGGTGATGGAGGAGAAACAACAGCAACATCTATTCCGCAAGAAATTGTATTTCCCTCTTCTGAAATCCTACATTTTGACATATGTAACCTTGTCTTTTATCTTTCTTCATTTACTTTTTCAATGGGTATTTCTTTCTTCGAGGACTTTCTACCTTGATTCCATATGTTCTCCATGTTTAAAAATAGAAATTAGCTTCCAAGCACACCACAAAAAATGTGTCTTGGTATTACACAAGAAGACACAACTAACAATTCCAATTCCAATTACACAAATTTGTCTAAGTATTACACAAGAATACACAGCTAACAATTACAATTCCAATTGGACAAATTTGTCTGAGTATTACACAATAATATACAACTAACAATTCCAATTCCAATTGGATAAATTTGTCTTGGTATTGCACAAGAAGACACAACTAACAATTCCAATTCCAATTCGACAAATCTGTCTTGGTATTACACAAGTAGACAAAACTAACAGTTCCAATTCCAATTGGACAAGATCGTCTTGGTATTATACAAGAAGACACAACTAACAATTTGTTGACGGGCGAAATTGACCATCCATCAACTGGAAGAGCAAATTCGGTCTGGGGTTGTCTAAATAACCCAAGCCGTTTGGTGTAACTCATTCTGACGGGTATAATGGCTCTGTTAGTCAATCTAAGAATCCTAAAAGAAACGAATAAAAGAGAGAAATAACTAACTAATTACTAAACACACACTATATATGTACATATGTTCAAATGTAACTATAGTAGTTGTATTTAAGCAGAATATATACAAGTCTTGTTTATTTAAATGATTTACAAGATGAAAGTTTTAAGCGAAACTTATGAAAATTAATGTGAAAAATGATTGCTTCTAGGAAGCAGATAAAGAAAGCACATAAAAATATTTATTGTTTTTCTTTTATAAATTTAAATAATCTTGCAAAAAAAAAGTTAATGAATCATGAACATGTGGATAGTCAAAGCTGAACCATACATTCTAGTTTTAATGATATGTAAATGACAAAAAAATACAAAGAAGTTATCATGTCAGTGAATTAGTGAGGTGTATCCAAGCATCTGCATGAGTGGTGAACATCCAACTGCCATGTCCAAGAGAGAAATCTACAATGAACCTTATGATTGTTTTAAATAAATTCAGAACATGTATTGGCAGCTTAGGTTTTAATGACAGAAAAGGAAACACAAACATAAACCTGTGATCTCATAATTATACATGATTACAGCAAGATAAATCTGGAAGCAATCTATGCATTTTATCATTCAATTTAAAACTCAAAGATAAATATCATTATTTACATTGAAGATATAATCACAACATTTATATTTTGATGAAGCAAATGATAGATGGTATTTATAATATAAACCTCCTACACATCACAGATCATTTAATCTAAAGATATCAGACATGCACATGTAACAAGATTAAATTAAAGATTGGAAAAATTAATACATAAATGATAATAATTAACCATGTATTGATAAAAAAAGACTAAAGTTATTTAAATCAATGCATAATCAATTATTCAAAGAATATGAACATATTGTAATGAAAATAAAACCATTTTACTCACAGGACAAAAGTCATTAAGCAACCTGGAATTCCATATTCTTCTTTGAAAATACATGTCCATTCTCTCAAAGATTACAGCCATCAATTACTCCATTTGAAAAGAAATAAAAAGTTTACAAAAGAGAAAGGATAAAAATCCTCCTCTCTAATTCCTGGATCCTCTTGGCTCTGATCTTTCTCATATATTTATAAAATGAATGAACAGTCTGGGCATCACTATTAATTTCCGCCACCTGAAATTTTCCGCTAAAAGATACCCAAATATCTCTCAAATTGTGATTTTTTTGGGGAAAATCTCTATGCGGAAGGTAAATGGGTCCATTTTGGTTCTGGGTTTTCAACCGTTTCTTCAAATTCCTCACGGTTTAGCTACAATCAGTTCTACAAAATCGTTTGTCTGATCTTGACACATTTCCAAATTTTATTTGTTGTTGTTAATAAAATTATTTGTAGCAATCCAAAATTATTTTTGGATCAATCATTTTGAACGTATTTGGATAATAAAATCAAGCCATGATCACATCCATATCAAATATTTGATAATAGAAACCTATGAAACAAAAAGAAACCTAAATCAATAACCTAAAAATTGTGAATAAAACAAAATCTAGAAAAATCAAAAATGAATTTAAACTAACTATAACTTATAAACAAACATTATTTATAATTTGTTTTCAAATATGATCTAGAAGTTAATGAAGAAAAAATATTAATTTTAGTTTTTTACAAAATCAAACAAATGATAGATAATTCTTTGATTATTATTATTTTGAAATGAGATGCAAAATGAAAAAAGAATTTAATTAATTAACATCACCAAATGATTTCATGA
>ML786986.1:146132-161999 GCA_009831015.1 Picea engelmannii
TTGATTATTATTATTTTGAAATGAGATGCAAAATGAAAAAAGAATTTAATTAATTAACATCACCAAATGATTTCATGAAAATGAGAAACCAACCAAGATATTATTTGATGAAGTATTGAACACATTATTCAAAATATTCAAACATGCTAATGAGCAAAAGAATGAACACATAATCATAATTTAAACGAAAGTAAACATTTGATAAAAATTAACATTTTTGTTTAAATTGAGATTTTGATGCTCGTTTCTCACTTTTGACATATACTCTTGTAATGAATATATCATATTATAGTGAATGTCTTAATTTTGTCTCAAAGCAAGCCAAGGTATGGAACTATTTGAAAAGGTTGATTTTGTAGCTCATTATAATTATCAAGATTCTAACGGGGGGCCCTTTAAATTTTGTAAAACATTTAGGGGGAGTTGTTGGGGCCCAACAAATGGTGACTTATTGGGTGAAGTAGTTATCTCTGATATGGTAATATTTCATCTTAGGAAGAAAATAATAAGACTTGAAAAATGATTTAAGCTCCCTGAAATAAATTCACTCTGAGATCATAAGGTATTAGGATAAGCTCAATGTTATAACCAGACAATAGAATTTTCTTTGCAAAGGATTATAACCTGAAATAATGTCTTAATCAAAGAGTCGTGATGTTTATAAAAGAGCTTCAATACCATTGACAGAGCCACTGCTGGCAGCAGGCGTCCATAGCCTCGACAGGGATGTCATTTAACCCACTCAAATGCTTTAATCTCATCCAATAGTTGTATCCACATGATGTATACTTCCATAAAAGATAATTTAAAAACATATACCTACTACCTCTCGATCCAACATTGCTTTGTTGCCAACAGGTATGTTCAGTACCCCGACGAAGTTGTCTTGGTATCATGTGTGCATTTACCCGTTGCCAGCGAGCATGTTCAGTACCCCAACGGGTTTACACACACTTTCCACACTTAAGTGCTTCCAACCCTCTTATGCCACTTTTAAATAATAATACAATTATAGATTTCTTGTTGACAAAGAGAACGGGGTGATACTGGAAGTTAATTGCAATACAGGTAAATAGTTGACCATGTTATTTATTTTCTTTCAAAACTGGAAGTTTTATCATGGTTTAGAGATTTTAGATTTCCTTTAAGAAATCCTCTAGAGAATGGGGAAGAACTTAAAAGTGATTCCTTAAGAATATGGACGGTGTAAAAAGTTTAAAGATCATCATAATTCTCAAAGATTTAAACCATATCTCTGATGTAATACTCTAGCAAAGATAATTTGAGGACAAAATGAGAGTGACAATTGACTTAAAAATCAATTGTCTGAGCTATATCTTAATATCATGACCTCTTTGAACTATTTCAATTTGCTTTAAAAACACAAGTCTTAAAATAAATGTGTCATTCGACAATAGTTCTTTGATCAGAAATATATTGATTAAAAAAGAAAGATAAGAAGAAAACTCATTCAAAATAATCAAAGAAAACAAAAACACACAACAAACCAAATCAAATTTTATTAATGGGATTCAAAATCAGAAGTACAAAAAATCAAAACAGCAAAATAAAACTTTTAGGAAATGATTTTGGCCAAAGATAAACTTGTGTTTTTGTATCCACTATCATCTCACTGTAAAATAAAGGAAGAACTAAATCATATAAAATATCATGTGCGAGCAAGTTCTTTTCTCAAGATAGTGATGCATAAGATGTTACTTTGACCAAGCATTATTATTAAAAATAAAAGAGACTAAAAATAGAAAAATCCTCATTAAGATGAGGGTAGTCCTACTCATGGAACCTTAGGTCAGGGTTGAATTGATAGTTCAAATTTACTTATCTCTTTACTTTCCATTTAAAATTTTCATGATGATACTGCATTTTTGAAAAGAAATATTCAACGAAAAGCAGAGAGAACAAGACTTAAAGTGGACTTCCCTGACAACATTCATATTATGGTTCTCTTGGTGTGTTCACTTGTGTTCATAACTGCATTATTACAAAGAGAAAAACTGAGAAATAAAACTAAAAGAAAACTTGCTTCTAAACCTACTCTAACTACTAAACAAATCAAAAATACTAAGTGAAGTCATGCTTCCAATGTAGCCATCGGAGCATCTTCAATCCTGCACGGCATAGAAAACTGAAAATCAAAATAAAAGAATGTAGTTTTGTAGATGAAAAAGAAATATGTCATGCTTACCTCCTATATATTCATTTAAAAACAAAATAAGCATGACCTTACGATTCTTTTGAAACTTCTTGATGTACGAATCCTCCAACCATTATGCAATCTTGTCGTGATATGGGTCATAATGGCATGGAAGAGTGTAAGTAAGTTTGGAAAAATTGTCATTATTATAGGGACCTGACATAACTATCAACCAAGGTCGAAGTGCCCCATCCTCCTAACAATTCTCCAAGTGTTCATCAATTTCTTCACATGAAATATTTAAAAGAATCATGTTATGCTTACTTCCTAGATATTTAGGTAAAAACAAAGCAAGCACAACTTTATCTTTATTATGAAGATTTTTTGTATGCGAATCTTCAAGCCAATCTAAGATCCTATCATAAAAATTAGGATGCAAACTATGAATTTGATGAAATGGATATATCAATGGGGAACACATCATAAGAGGATTCAGGACATCAATTAGATTATTGGTTTGAACACTTCCTTTGATGAGATTGGTTGTTTCAAAATGTGAAGCATAAATATTAAAATTCGAACTAATCAAAGAACGAATATGCAATGTAGAATATTCAATTTCCATAAGGATGAGTGCATTATCTTTTTCAAAAATAAATCGTGTAAAATCATCTTGCAACATGTCCTTTTTCCATTTGAGTGATGAAAGTGAAAGAGAATCAAATCCGACTTGATAAGTGTTATGTTTGAAATTAGTTTCACCAAATTTTGGCATATCGAAAATATTGGATTGTGGTGGAAAAGAGTAAGATACCGTGGGTAAAGTATCAAATCCACCAGAATCTAAGAAGAGATCGGGATATAAAGAGTAAAAGGAATTAGAAATAAGCACATGAAAAGAATATCTTGAGCTATGATATTTAACAATGGTATTTTCAAGACATTCCTCTTCATTTTCCTTAAAACTTTCACTATGTTTTGATGATAAATTCTTCAACATAATATGATCATCTAAATTTGCCTCTGGTACGATAGATAATTCAAAACTTTCATGGAAAACCTCTGATCTTTCATGTTGATAAGGTACGATTTGTAGATGAGGATTTAATGTTTCTTCTTCCAATTGTAGATCTACATCTCTAATCAGTTTCATTTGAATTTAAATACTGATTAGAGAAAGAGTTAGGAGAATGAGGACATTCAACTTGACCCAACATCAAATCTTCTTCCACGATGGTCGAGGACTGAAAATACAATGATTTAGAGGAAAAACCAATTTGATTATCAGTAAGAACATTTTCAATAGATTTTACCTCCCTTGCTTGTTCAACATTTTCGGATGGATCCCTCTCATCCTGTGAACACAATTCTTCTTGCAATTGAGTGATAGTATTTATAATTGCTTCATCATTTACGATCGAATATGACTGGATGCAAGCATCATAGAGGCAATTTAATAAAAATGACATGTCATCAAGATTAAATTTACAAAGAACATGATGGATTCTTGTCGAAAATCCTTTTGAAAATGAATCGCCATTGATTAGAAAAGTCTGAAATTCTTCACATAATTGATTGTAATCATAGATTTCAAAAGCATCTAAAAATTCATCTACAAATTGAAACCAATCAAAAATGTGATATGCTAGAAAAGACTCAAACCAATGTTTAATCCGACCCCTGAAAATAAAAACAAACAATTTGCACAAAACCTTTAAATCAGAAATATCATGCTTGATGCATTTACACCAAAACTTGTTAATATGGTATTTTGCAGATACATTCCCCCCACCATAAAAGGTGATTTTGGACAAGAGAGAGACTGTCTTGTTGAGAATATCAGATAATGAGAAGTGGAAAGCATGTTCCAACACAGTGATTTGAGGAGCCATGGGAAATTAATAAATTTAAAACAAATACTCCTACAAGGCCAACTTGTCAGTCTGGCCCTCCTTCTAGCATCATTTGTTGACGGGCAAAATTGACCCTCCGTCAACTGGAAGAGCAAGTCCGGTCCGGGGTTGTCTAAATAACCCAAGCCGTTTGGTGTAACTCATTCTGACGGGTTTAATGGCTTCGTTAGCCAATCTAATAATCCTAAAAGAAACAAATAAAAGAGAGAAATAACTAACTAATTACTAAACACACACTATATATGTACATATGTTCAAATGTAACTATAGTAGTTGTATTTAAGTAGAAGATATACAAGTCTCATTTATTTAAATGATTTACAAGATGAAAGTTTTAAGCGAAACTTACGAAAATCAATGTGAAAAATGATTGCTTCTAGGAAGCAGATAAAGAAAGCACATAAAAATATTTATTGTTTTTCTTTTATAAATTTAAATAATCTTGCAAAAAAGAAGTTAATGAAACATGAAAATGTGGATAGTCAAAGCTGAACCATACATTCTAGTTTTAATGATATGTAAATGACAGAAAAATAAAAAGAAGTTATCATGTCAGTGAATTAGTGAGGTGTATCCAAGCATTTGCATGAGTGGTGAAAATCTAACTGCCATGTCCAAGAGAGAAATCTGCAATGAACCTTATGACTGTTCTAAATAAATTCAGAACATGTATTGGCAGCTTAGGTTTTAATGACAAAAAAGGAAACACAAACATAAACCTGTGATCTCATAATTATACATGATTACAGCAAGATAAATCTGGAAGCAATCTATGCATTTTATCATTCAATTTAAAACTCAAAGATAAATCTCATTATTTAGATTGAAGATATAATCACAGCATTTTTATTTTAATGAAGCAAATGATAGATGGTATTTATAATATAAACCTCCTACACATCACAAATCATTTAATCTAAAAATATTAGACCCGCACATGTAACAAGATTAAAAAAACATAAATAACAACATTATAAACAAAAGGCTAAAGCCAAAATGCATATATGTCATTCTATTAAGTTTTTAGAATCACTTGTCCATTCTGTAGTCCTGGAAGAAATTTTTTGGATAATAGACTTTAAAGATTGGAAAAATTAATACATAAATGATAATAATTAACCGTGTATTGATAAAAAAAGACTAAAGCTATTTAAATCAATGCATAATCAATTATTCAAAGAATATGAATATATTGTAATGAAAATAAAACCATTTTACTCACAGGACAAGAGCCATTAAGCAACCTGGAATTCCATATTCTTCTTTGAAAATACACGTCCATTCTCCCAAAAATTCCAGCCATCCATTACTCCATTTGAAAAAAAATAAAAAGTTTACAAAAGATATAATATACAAAAGAGAAAGGATAAAAATCATCCTCTCCAATTCCTGGATCCTCTTGGCTCTGATCTTTCTCATGTATTTATAAAATGAATGAACAGTCTGGGCATCACTATTAATTTCCGCCACCTGAAATTTGCCTCTAAAAGAGACCCAAATATCTCTCAAATCGTGCATTTGTTTGGGAAAATCTCTATGCGGAAGCTAAATGGGTCCATTTTGGTTCTGGTTTTTCAACCGTTTCTTCAAATTCCTCACGGTTTGGCTGCATTCAGTTCTGCAAAATCCTCTGTCTGATCTTGACGCCTTTCCAAATTTTATCTGTTGTTGCTCATAAAATTATTTGTAGCAATCCAAAATTATTTTTGGATCAATCATCTTGAACGTATTTGGATAATAAAATCAAGCCATGATCAGATCTGTATCAAATATTTGATAATAGAAACCTGTTAAACAAAAAGAAACCTAAATTAATAACCTAAAAATTGTGAATAAAACAAAAATCTAGAAAAATCAAAAATGAATTTAAACTAACTATAACTTATAAACAAACATTATTTATAATTTGTTTTCAAATATGATCTCGAAGCTTCAATTTAATGAAGAAAAAATATTAATTTTAGTTTTTTACAAAATCAAACAAATGATAGATAATTCTTTGATTATTATTATTTTGAAATGAGATGCAAAATGAAAAAATAATTTAATTAATTAACATCACCAAATGATTTCATGAAAATGAGAAATCAACCAAGATATTATTTGATTAAGTATTGAACACATTATTCAAAATAGTCAAACTTGTTAATGAGCAAAAGAATGAACACATAATCATAATTTAAACGAAAGTAAGCATTTGATAAAAATTAACGTTTTTGTTTAAATTGAGATTTTTATGCTCGTTTTTAACTTTTGACATATACTCTTGTAATGAATATATCATACTATAGTGAATGTCCTAATTTTGTCTCAAAGCTAGCCAAGGAATGGAACTATTTGAAAAGGTTGATTCTGTAGCTCATTATAATTATCAATATTCTAACGAGGGTCCCTTTAAATTTTGTAAAACATTTAGGGGGAGTTGTTGGGGCCCAACACAATTCCAATTCCAATTGGACAAATTTGTCTTCCAATTCTTCCCACAATTGTCTTCCAATAGCACAAAATTTTCTATGAATTAAAATACAAGACAAAAAGAACTTGTATATTCTTGCTATTTTTGCATGTAGATGTCATGATTCTTTGATTTTTTGAGATAGATAAGATTGAGGAGTGCACTTGGCATGTGAAGTTTCCCAGAAGGAATGCATGTGTGTTCCTGTTGGGAAGGGATGAGCATCAAGAACACTCAACCTCAAGGATTTCAAGTCACAAGAGCATGTGTGCACTCTTAATGCAACAGATATAGAATTTAATATAGACCAAACAACTTCATGAATAAAAATGTATAGGGGTTTTGCGAAAACTTAACATGAAGGCTTAGGATTGAAATATTTTTGAACCATAGAGAAATGGTTAGAGAAACAAGATGTGGGTGAAAGGGTTGTGGGGACTTCAACAAGAGGTATATGCATATTGTACTTGGGGCTTAGGTGTGGAGGGGGTTAAGGGTCGATTATAGGTTATGAATAGACTTATATGGAGCTAGGGGTGTCTAGGTCATGGTCTAGGTCATGGTCATGGTATAGGTCTAGTTCATGGTCTAGGTCTAGATATATGTCTATGTAATGGTCTAGGTATATCTATAGATCTATGTCATGGTCATCGTATATTTCTAGGTCATTGTCTAGGTCTAGGTCATTGTCTATGGTCTAAGTCATGGTATATGGTCTAGGTCTATGTCTTTCCATGCCTTGCCATGTCTAGGTATTTATATGTCCGGGTATAGGACTAGGTATAGGTATTGACATGTCTAGGTCAAGGCCATTTTTTCCTTACAATGTAACAAAATTGCTATAGTGTGTGAGAATCTAAGAGGGAGAGATAGGAATACATAGAGGAGGGGTAGAGAGAGTGTATGAGAGTGTGAGAGGAATAGAGATGAAGATAGAGAGGGGGGTGGGGAGAGAGGAAGACAGAGCGAGTGTGTGAGAGTGAGGGAGAGGTAGAGAGAGAGTGTGAGAGGTAAAGAGAAAAAGGGGGGCGGAGTGGATGATAGAGAGGGAGGGGGATACAAAGTGAGGGGAATATGGGGCATATGTAGGAGAGAGAGAGAGAGTGGGATAGATGGGGAGAGAGAGGGAGGAGGGGGGTAGAGAGAGAGTGTGTGATAGTGTAAGAGGGGAAGAGAGGAAGAAAAAGAGAGTGTGTGAGAGTGTGAGAGGGAGACAGAGAGGGGGGGTAGAGAGAGAGAGTGAGAGGTAAAGAGATAAAATGGGGTAGAGTGGGTGAAAAAGAGGGATGGGAATATAAAGTGAGAGGGAGAGAGGGTAATTGTAGGAGACGGAGAGAGATAGAGGAGAGATAGTGGGAGGGAGAGGGAGAGAGGGGGGGGTAGAGAGAGTTTTTGTGAGAGTGTGAGAGGGGGAGAGTGGAAGACAAAGAGAGTGTGTGAGAGTGTGATATGGATAGAGATAGAGGAAGACAAAGAGAGTCTGTGAGATTCTAAGATAGGGGGAGAGGAATACAAAGAGAGAGTGTGAGAGGAGGAGAGAGGAATACAAAGAGAGAGTGTGAGAGTGAGGGAGAGGGATACAGTGAGTGAGATATGGAGGGTTAGATGCAAGAGGTAAAAAGAAAATGGAAGTAGAGAGGGATTTTTTGATATTGTGAGAGGGAGAGAGAGGGATAACTCTTGGGGGGTAGATATAGAGAGTGATATAGAGGAAAAGAGAGAAATGGGGGAGAGTGGGGGAGAGAGGGGGAGGGGGATACAGTGAGTGAGATATGGAGGGTTAGATGCAAGAGGTAAAAAGAAAATGGAAGTAGAGAGGGAGTTTTTGATATTGTGAGAGGGAGAGAGAGGGATAACTCTTGGGGGGTAGATATAGAGAGTGAGAGGAAGGGGGGAGAGAAAGGGAAAGGGGGTAAAGAGGTAAAGAGAGAAAAGGGGGCAGAGTGGGGGATAGAGAGGGAGGGGGATACAAAGTGAGGGGGAGAGAGGCGTATATGTAGGAGAGAAAGAGAGAGAGAGAGAGAGAGAGAGAGTGGGAGGGATGGGGAGAGAGAGAGTGACGCAGACCTATCAGGCCTCGGGTGGATAGTCCGCTCACAGGATCATTCTTTACCTTCTTTGAGCCAGATCGGCTCTTTAGATTCCCTGCTGGAATCACAAATTATCAATCGATCCACAGGTCCTTCGGGAAGCTCCCCTGTGCAAACAGCACTAGGCGTGAGCTCCACCTTCTCCAAGCGACCACAACGCTAACACCAAGGCCCAATTCCAAAGGCACTTGTCACAATCTCGTGAGTTCGTGAGTCGAAGCTCTCAACTCCTCCTTCTCAATCCTGCGATACTCGAGATCGCAAAATGGGTATAGCTCCCTTCTATCAGCACCTTCTGAGCATGACCGCCGGTTAGGCTAAGCGCTAGCACCTCTCGCTTCTCGCCACTTCGCAAGTTGTGGCGTTCAACCTTGGTACCTTTCTTTCACAAACCCCCGAGAGGCGATGTTGACTTTTCTCCTCTCGTTCTCGCTACTCGTGACTTCGCGAGTCGAAGGGTCGAGCTCATGTACTCTTATCTCGTGAATTCCCGAGACTTGAAAGTCAGCGAGGTTTGACCTTCCCTTCGCACTTCTCGCAACTCGCTACTTCGCGAGTTTCAATGTTGAGCTCGCGTACTCTTATCTCATGAATCCTCGAGATGCAAGAAGTCAATGGAGTGTTGACTCCTTCCACTAGATGATGTGTGTCTGTCTGTCTATTTCCCAGGCCCACCTTGTGGTTCTGCCACGTGTTTCCTCTGTGCCTCGGCTCTCGGCACTTCGCGACTTTTGATGTCGAAAGTGACTCCTCTCAACCTCCGAACCCCCAAATGCATGATAGGTGATGGGGTTTTTGATCCAACGGTCCTCCTGTGACCTGGATCCAATGACTATCCTCACTCCTCGCGATTTCGTGACTTCACAACTTGGAGCACCCAACTCTTGGGCTCTCACCCTGCGAACCTCTGAGTTCACGAGACCCGAATTCTGGATCTCTTTGGCACTTTGTCGACTCTGCGATTGTTTCCACCTGTCCTCCTCATATGGACGACTGTGATTCTCTCATGACTTCACCACTCACGAATTGGAGCACCCAAATCCTGGGCTCTCACCTTGTGAACCTCTGAGTTCGCGAGATCCCTAGATCTCTGCCACCTGTCCTCCTCAAATGGACGGTCCCAGTCTTCTCGCGACTTTGCCACTCATGAAGTCAAGGACTTCCTTCTCTGAACCCTGATGTCTGAATCCTTGATATGGGCGATCTCATGACATGTGTCTACTCCCAGACGAACGGTTTAGATCTAATCTCGCCTCTTCGGGACTTCTGATGTCGAGTGCCCGGAATTTCGTCCTCTGGACTCCCGAACTCCCGAACATCGATATTCCGACCTCCAACCTTTTCGGGACTTCGCTTCTATTGCTCTATGCATGAGGGTTTAAACCTCGTGCAGCTCCTGACAGATCCAACGACTGTCGGATTCTTCGCTCAAGATCCGACGGCTTAGAATCTCCTCAGCTCTTGCGCTCCTCTTGTTGCTCCCTGCACACAAAATCTTCAATGGTCAATATTTTCTCGGCTGATCCGACGGCAGCTATTGCTTCTGTTGAGCCTTGGCACTTTTCTTCCCAAACTTGGAAGAATTTAAAATTATCAAAGGCCTCGACCTTTGTTCATCTTCCCTGCGAGCTCTTCACCTTGAGTCTCACCGGCGTTCTCAAAGACGCTACTCCTCCTGAGCTTTAGAGACTCTGAACTCTCCCAAGAAGTCCTTTTGCTTCTACACTCCCTGCAGCTATGGCTTCTTGCGCTGAAAGCACTACTCCTCCTGAGCTTATCCTTTGAATCCTCGAGGGATTCTATGACTTCTACACCTCTGCAAAGTCCTTGCACACAATGGTGTTATCTCTTCTGAGCTTCTCAAATACTCAGACCCCTAAGGGGTTTTATCCTTTTTTTCCTTTCTCCTACAAATGGATAATTTGGATGCCCTCCTGGCTATCCTCCACTCAAGAAACCTCTTGCTAAGTGCTCAGGGTGTTTAGCAACCCTGTGAAGATGATTCAGTGGATTCTTCTTCAATTTCCAGAACTCAAAGAGTTCCTTCTGTGCACTCTAGAACTTACTCAGTGCCCTCCTAGCAGAGTATCAAGAATCCTCAGTGATTCTTGCTTCTAATGAACTCACAACAGATTTCTTATGTGCACTCCTTGCACCTGCTCAATGCCCACCTGGCAGAGATTGTAGAGAAATCCTCAGAGATTATGTCTGCAACTGTGTTCTCCACAGCCTTTCCTCCTGAGGTGTTCAGCAACCTCACGGGTCTTCCTCTGAATTGTTGATTTCAGCTATTGTACCCTCCTGGCACGTCTTTGTCTAACTCCACAGAGTTCAGAAGTGCATCTATGCACTGGTATCCAGAGACCGCAGTACTCTGTCACGCCCTCCTGGCCTGAAACCACAAAGAACCTCTCAAGCCTGAAATCAAAACAACTCCCTGCAAACGTCTAGCATACATCTACAGCATAAATTGAACACACACAGACATGCATTCAACACAGGAAAAATGCAGGAAAAACTGTTGTTTGTATTAAATGGAAAATGCCTATTTTTACAAGGTGTTCCTGAGCATGAACTATATCAAAGTCTCATCTCTTTCTCTTCTCTTACAACTCTCCTACTACAAAATGAGATCAAAATTGATCTTTTACATGAGGGGGCTCTTCGAGCTCTTCCCTCCAATCTACCTATCCTATTCAATTACATTGAATGGGCTATCTAGTCCACCATCTGGATCTAGATCTCAGCCTTCAAACATTTAATGGCCTATCTACCTACAGCCTGTGTGCATAGCATGGCCTCATGACTCAAAGGCCTAAGACATTTAATTACATTTAATTTCAAAATTGAAAATGAGGGCTGCGCCTCTCTTCATCCTTGAATGCACGCGCTGACGTGGCTGGATGGCTGGCTGGATGACGTGGAGAGATGCTCCTGCATCATACTCCTTAGCTGAAAAATTCATGAGCTCCTACTCATGAGCTTCCCATATCAGCTTTGGAAATCCTCCTAGATCCCAAACAAATTTCTGGAGTTGTTCATCTGCTCCATCTCCCTGATGTTGTTGCTACTTTTGCGCTGTTGTTGTTACTTTCCTTTTGCTCAGCTTCTCCTTGATGATAGTTCCTACTGACCCTAACATCAGCTCCCTGATCTCCTCGATCACTTCATCGAGCTTCTCCAATGGCTGGCCCTGTTCATGCAATCTCTCTAGCTGCAAAAAATTTCTGCAATTGGGTAGATCACTATGATCTCCCATGCCTTCTTCATCTTCTTCCAACTTGAACTGTTAGATGTGCATGCCTTACACTATCACCCTTCTCTCCAGGGCTTCAATCTGTTCATACATATCATCCAAACTAATGTTGTCTACTTCTTCCTCTTCCTCCACTTCTGCAAGCTCCAATGCTGCAGTCTTTTCAGTTTCCTAGCTGAAAATATTGAGCCATTCCTCGGAATGCTCATCATCCTCTTCTGCTTGGGCAGCCTCAAATACCTGCTCCAATTCTTCTTTGACAGTCTCAGCTAGTTTTCTTTCTCTTTTTGTTCCTTCTTCATCTTCAACACAGACTTTGGCCTCCCCTGGGCTATGTGGAAGGAATATCTGAATTCCTCCAATCATCAGAATATTCCTCAGATCTTCCTCTTCTGTTAGATGCATCTACTGTTCCAACTCTAACTCTGAGATCATCTGCTTTGTCAGCTCCTTCAGCTGATTCAAACTCACTTATGAGTTTATGAGAATTTCAGATAGCCTCATCTTCTTATCCCTGCCCACCTGGCAAATTGGGATTCCTTTGCTGCCCTCCTGGCAGACTATGAGATCAACTGATCCCATCTTCATCAGCACCCCAGGCTGAATTGAAATTACCTCCAAGTCCATGAGACTTTCAGATAGTCCCATCTTTGTTCCCTTGCCCACCTGGCAAACTGGAAACTTTCGGTTGTCCTCATGATAGTCTGTGAGATCCCGCAGTGATCTCAACCCCTTTCCCTCCTAGCAATTGGAAATTTCTTCTCTGCCCTCCTGGTAGTCCTTGAGATCTTAAGCTAATCCCAATTCTTCCTCAGCATCACTGAGATTTCTCCCAGTATTTGGCTCACATATCTGAACCCTTTCTTCTTCTAGTCTATTGAGGTTTTTAGCATGCCTCAACCATCCTCTTAACAACCTACACTATGTTTTAGCCATCAGCTCCTTGACTGGCCATTTTGCTTTCGTCCTCATGGGCCATTCATGTACCCATCTTGACATTGCATTCTATTGCATCTCCAATGCAAGTTCATCGATCCTTGCATTCATCTCAGCAAGTTCTTCATCCCATTCAGCTTCACTCATCAGCTCTGGGTCTTTTCTTCCAGCACATCTATGGCCTTTAGTAGCCATATCGTTGTCTTTGTCTGCTCTCTTGGAAAACCTGTTGTTGTCACTCTGCACCCCTGAGTGTTTCAACTTCATCCACAATCTTCCTAACTATCTTCTTGATTGTTGCCTACCTGCAAAAAATCATTTACAAAGCTTCCAACACTCTGTCTTCTTTTTCCTTCTCCCTCTGCTTGAAATATACAAACAGAGTTCTCGCTCTGATACCAAAACTGATGTAGACCTATCAGGCCTCAGGTAGATAGTTTGCTCATAGGATCATTCTTTACCTTCTTTGAGTTGGATCAGCTCTTCAGATTCCCTGTTGGAATCACAAATTATCGATCGATCCACAGGTCCTTCGGGAAGCTCCCCTGTGCGAACAGCACTAGGCGTGAGCTCCACCTTCTCCAAGTGACCACAACGCTAACACCAAGGCCCAATTCCAAAGGCGCTTGTCACAATATTGTGAGTTCGTGAGTCGAAGCTCTTGACTCCTCCTTCTCAATCCTGCGATACCCGAGATCACGAAATGGGTATAGCTCCCTTCTGTCAGCACCTTCTGAGCATGACCGTCGGTTAGGCTAAGCGCTAGCACCTCTCGCTTCTCGCCACTTCGCGAGTTGTGGCGTTCAACCTTGGTACCTTTCTTTCACGAACCCCCAAGAGGCGATGTTGACTTTTCTCCTCTCATTCTCGCTACTCATGACTTCACAAGTCGAAGGGTCGAGCTCACGTACTCTTATCTCGTGAATTCCTGACACTTGAAAGTCAGCGAGGTTTTACCTTCCCTTCGCACTTCTCGCAACTCGCTACTTCGCGAGTTTCAATGTAGATCTCTCATACTCTTATTTCACGAATCCTCGAGACGTGAGAAGTCAACGGAGTGTTGACTCCTTCCACTATATGACGTGTGTCCTCCTGTCTATTTCCCAGGCCCACCTTGTGGTTCTACCACATGTTTCCTCTGTGCCTCGGCTCTCGGCACTTCGCGACTTCTGATGTCGAAAGTGACTCCTCTCAACCTCGGAACCCCCGAATGTGCGATAGGTGATGGGGTTCTTGATCCAATGGTCCTCCCATGACCTGGATCCAATGGCTATCCTCGCTCCTCGCAATTTTGCAACTTCGCAACTTGGAGCACCCAACTCTTGGGCTCTCACCCTGCGAACCTCCGAGTTCGTGAGACCCGAATTCTGGATCTCTTTGGTACTTCACCGACTCCATGATTGATGTCGCCTGTCCTCCTTAGATGGACGGCTATGATTCTCTCACGACTTTTCCACTTGCGACTTGGAGCACCCAAATCCTGGGCTCTCATCTTGCGAACCTCCGAGTTTGCGAGATCCCTAGATCTCTGCCACCTGTCCTCCTCAAATAGACGGTCTTGGTCTTCTCGCGACTTCGCCACTCATGAAGTCAAGGACTTCCTTCTCTGAACCCTAATGTTTGAATCCCTGATATGGGCGATCTCGTGACATGTGTCCACTCCCAGATGAATGGTTCATATCTAATCTTGCCTCTTCGGGACTTTTGATGTCGAGTGCCCGGACTTTCATCCTCCGGACTCCCAAACTCCCAAACGTTGATATCCCGACCTCCAACCTTTTCGAGACTTCACTTCTGCTGCTCTATGCGTGAGGTTTTAAACCTCGTGCAGCTCCTAACAGATCCAACGGCTGTCGAGTTCTTCGCTCAAGATCTAACGGCTCAAAATCTCTGCGGCTCTTGCGCTCCTCCTGCTGCTCCCTGGACACAAAATCTTCAATGCTCTAGATTTTCTCGGCTGATTTGACGGCACCTATTGCTCCTGCTGAGCCTTGGCGCTTTTCTTCCTAGATGTGGAAGAATTTCAAATTCTCAAAGGCCTCGACCTTTGTTCATCTTCCCTGTGAGATCTTCACCTTGAGTCTCGCCTGTGTTCTAAAAGATGCTACTCCTCCTGAGCTTTAGAGACTCTGAACTCTCCCAAAGAGTCCTTTTTCTTCTACACTCCCTACATCTATGGCTTCATGCGCTGAAATCACTACTCCTCTTGAGCTTATCCTTCGAATCCTCAAGGGATTCTATGACTTTTGCACCTCTGTAGAGTCCTTGCACACAAAGGTGCTATCTCTTCTGAGCTTCTCATATACTCAGACCCCTAAGGGGTTTTATCCTTTTTTTCCTTTCTCCTATAGATGGAGAATTTGGATTCCCTCCTAGCTATCCTCCACTCAAGCAACTTCTTGTTGAGTGCTCAGGGTGTTCAGCAACCCTGTGAAGATCCTTCAGTGGATTCTTTTTCAATTTCCAGAACTCAAAGAGTTCCTTCTGTGCACTCTAGCACTTACTGAATGCCCTCCTGGAAGAGATTCAAGAATCCTCAATGATTCTTGCTTCTAATGCACTCACAGCAGAGTTCTTTTGTGCACTCCTTGCACCTGCTCAATGCCCACCTGGCAGAGCTTGTACAGAACTCCTCAGAGATTATGTCTGCAACTGTGTTCTCCATAGCCTTGCCTCTTGATGTAGCGCACATTTTCAGCTACCATGGATTAATCGCTCTTAAAAGGAAACTTTAACACCACTTGGTACATAAATCATACAGGTATTATATAATCCACATGCATTTAAACAAATAAACACATTCTACACAGAGTATTCATATGAGTTACTGCCATAATTAACAAAGCAATAGTGTTTCATACTAATTCATATACACAGTGGAAATCATGATAACATAAGCAGTAGAGTCATGCAAAATAGGATTAAAACATAATCAGATACTTATCTTTTAACAGTGGTAGAATCCACCAACCAAGTGCAGGCCTTCCACGAACCTCCCAGCCTTAGACCACACTGCTCATCAGCTCAGCAGTGGGTCACCCCCGAGCTGGGACTAAGCTCCA
>ML786986.1:190402-204142 GCA_009831015.1 Picea engelmannii
TACCTTTTATAACTATGGAATGATATTCGGATATCACAAGTTCAAAAATCTTCATGACAATGTGTTCATAAAAATCACCATGCCTACCCTTTTGTAATTGTAGGTTTGTTCACATAACTATCATCGCTTTTTGAATAAAGAATGCAGAGGTATCGAGCTTAGGTAGATACACAAATCCCTCACTATTTGATGGTGATACAAGATGTCTTCATGACATGTACAAGGATAAAAACCTAGGGTTTAATATAAAGTGATACAGCCAAATAATTCCCAACCTCGGAGTAAGGAAACATTAGTAAAATTTGCAATGCAAACAGATCCATCGACATGCAAGGTCAAGTAGCATTATAAGTTGACGATTTAAAGGCATGGGTTTAAAACCCTTTGAACAAAATACAAAGGAAACATGCAAAAGGAAACCCATGAAACTTTTCCTGAAATGTTTTTGTCCAAGACTTCAAGTATCGGTGAGCGAAACAGAAGGAAGTTATAATAGAGGCTTGTGTTTTTTTGGACAAGAATAAGAACAAAATTGTACAAAAACAAAAATGAACCATTTGTAATGAATTTAGATAGATGAGATATATGGGTAGTATTTTTAGGAAGAGGGTTAATTCCAGAACAAGAAAACAAGGAAGAATTTCTTTTGGAATGACAAAAATTAGCTTAGACAAGACAAGCATACTTATTACCAGCCAAGCAGAGTTATCTCAAAAATATTTGTTGCAAAAATAAAAATGCATTTGATGGGTACAAGCTAGAATAACATACCTTCACTTAATGCTTCAAATACCTTCGAGAAATCAGTTTTATAGTTCCCAACAACTACCACATCCATGTCTTGGAACAATATTTTCACTCTATAGCCTCAAAACTCTAATGCAAAAATGAAATTCCAAGAACAGTGGGAGGGTGATAAACTCAACGTCATTGAATGCTCACGTCCCATGCATTGAATGCATGGGCATCATGTTCCTCGAAAAACATTAACAAATTCATTTCTTTTAAAACCACATCACATTTCCACTATCACCATAACCAATCAACGATCAATAACATGCCAATTATGTGAGCCATTTTTTGTCAAATAACCACGTCAACCAACCATGTAAATTCCAACTCAAATGAAGACCACCCACTTTCACATCAAACTTCATATCCAAATTTACTATTAAAACCACATTCAAGGTGAGGTAATAATTCCTACAACACATATATTCCATGTTCGGGTGCTAAGGTATAGTTGTAAGGTGATCGATATCATGAATCGTTGAGTTCATGTGTTATATCATATACCATATGCATTAAACACTTAATATATCTCCCCTTCTATTGCAATATGTTGTCTTTCCTTGTAAGAACCATCACTTTCACATATATAAGATTATAATATGAATGTAGTAATATGACATATGATTTTGTAACCAAATCTTTTAATATGGTAAACCATATTAGACTTGCCAATTTTATATACTATATCATATTTTAAAACTTTGCCTTGTAATCAATGTTTGTTGATATTCAACAATTATAAAAAAAAAAAAAAATTTAAAGTCTCATAAATTTCTTGTATCAGCATCAATATCATTTATGAGAAGAATGTGTGTAAGATAGAGGATTTTTGCACATTTTTATGAACATAACCTTCTCTTTTCTATGCAACCAAATTGACAGTGAAACTGATATTTATATTGCAAAAAGAAATATAATCATTGTATAAGAAAATGAAACCACATCAGTAATTCGGTGATATTCAATCCTGGGGAACATTTGAAAATAAATGACCTTTATTTCTCCCTATAGGGGCCCACCTATAGTTAGATATTTAATATATCATAGATAATGAAAAAAAATTAATTATGCCTTGCAACTATTTGCAAGTTGGTGGCTATTTTGCGAGTTTTTGATTCAACATCTGGCGACTCCACGGGGTAGGAAATTTTTAATTGGCGAGAATTGAAGAATCTTTGTTTATGTTGGTTTCACATCTTGTTAGAAATTGTTAAGTAATTATCTGATATAATCTTGCAAAAGAGACTCTATGGAGGGAAGAACAGGAAAGAAGAAAATGGGAACAACCTTTGCACCTCATGTTTCAGCAAGAAATATGTAGGTATGGCAACTACTAAATAAGTAGTGTTACAAACCCAAAAAGAAGACACCTGTATCTTTCTATTCTTATTGATTTTTATAGCACATTAGAAAAAAAATTCAACTATCATGACAAAGTAATTGAATTAAATGATCCAATTTGACCCAAACATAATGTCGAAGAAAGAAAAAAAAAATCAGAACTGATAAAAGTCAAAAAGAAAATTAGTTGTATAGACAATGAAAGTAAATAAACCAAAGAAAAATATATATGAGAAGCATTTAAAATCTGATCAATCAAATCATTATGGTTCAACATAATGCTTAAATGTGAACCATTTGTTGTATATGAAAATAATCACTCTTCCATGTATTTTAATAAGTATGAGTTATTACCTATGACAGAGGCAATTTTATATGGACCCAACCAAAGCTTATGAAATTTAGAATTTTTTTCTTTATCGGCGTGAGCAGAATCCCAAAGAAAGACTTTCTTATCAACTATAAAAATAGAAGATTTAGCTTTTTTATCGAAGTATTTTTTAGCAGTTTGTTGTCTTCTCCTCATATTTTCTAAAGCATGGTTTCTTTGTTCTTTCGAGGAAATCAAAGCATTTATTCTTTGTGAAATATATGTCGTGTTCAACTCTTCAACCTGTAATGCTAATCAAAGTGAGGTAAGTTCAAGTTCTACAGGCATAATAGCTTCTTGGCCATATAAGAGTTGAAATGGAGTATGGTCAGTGGTAGATTTAGTAGTGTTTCAATCTGCCTAGAGTGCATATGTAAGTAGTTTGTGCCACTGACAAGGTTTATCCTCTATGATATTTTCCAAAATTTTGACCATTTTTGTATTAGTGGACTCATCTTGCCCATTTCCTATCAAATAATAGGTAGAAGAAGTAAAGTGTTTCACACAAAATTTATTAATAAATTGAGTGAACTTGGAAGACATGAAAGCTAGTCCATTATTTGAAATAATTTCAAGAGGAAGGCCAAAATGAGAAAAGATGAGATTTCAGGAAAGAGATGACCTGCTCATATTGAGCACGCTTCAGTGGTACAGCTTCAGTCCACTTAGTAAAGTAATATGTTGTTGTAAGTACAAAAATATGTCATGTAGGAGATGGAGAATTGATAGAACCAATAAAATCTAAACCCCATTTAGAAAATGGAAAATCAGGAAGAACAGGTTGCAAGGGCATGGAAGAAAATTATTTTTTACCAGCAAAATTTTTACACTAATCATAAGCCCTTGTAAATTTAAAAGAATCTCTAAAAATGAAAGAACAATAATACCCTATTCTTAATATTTTAAAGGCAGTAGATTTTGTTGCAAAAAGACCACTGATATGAACATTTGAATCTGTTTATCCATGAATTTCTCTTAATATTTAATGAGTTGTTGCATCATCTATACATCGTAACAACAACCCGTCAACAGATCTTTGAAATAAACAATTTCCCAAGATCAGATATTTAGAGGCTTCAAGTCATAACCTCCTGCGTTGATGAGATTCTAGGTAATCAAGACACTTCTAGAATTGCAAGTAATAAACAAGGTCCTTATACCAAGGATGTTCAGCAAGATCAAAATTTTGATTTTCAATAAAAAAAAATAGTGATGATAAGGAATTTTCATCATTTGCAGAAGAATCACTTGGTTTAGGATGTTGAGCCAAGTGAAGTGCTAAGTCACATCCCTTAATCGTTTTTTATGTTGTGATTGTTAAATTGTTTTCTTAGATTTTTGCAAGCTAATGTTCAAGTTTTCCCGAAATATGAGTCTGTGAAAGTAAAAACTTGACAGCAGGTAAAGGGACTTTTACCTGTGTGTTTGTTGAGAATAAAGTGGTGAAATTTTTCTATAGCCTTAACAAGGGAAAAGGTGTGTTTTTCAATAAGAGAATATTTGATTTAGTCATCAAATAAGCTTTGCCTCATTTAAGCTATAGGTTGTTCATTGTTTTGATCATTATTTTTCAAAAGAATAGAAAAAATTGTTTCTTCTGTTGAATTCGTATAGATAATGAATTCTTTATCAAAATATGGTTTTTCCAAGACCGGTGCAGAATTGATTGCTCTTTTAATTCCTACGAAATCTCTTTCAACATCCTTTGTCCAAGAAAAATATTAATCATGTTTCAGCATGTTATGAATAGGCTTAACCATTACAACAAAACTAGGAACAAATCTTCTAACAAAGTTGATTTTACCCATAAAAGATTGAATTTCCTTTTTAGATGTAGAGGCTGGAAGATTTAAGATTATGGTAACCCTCTCTGGATCAATGTCGATCCCTGAATTTGAAACAATGTGACAAGAATCTTAACTTGAGTGACATCAAAAATAGATTTTGAAGGATTTAAAGATATGCCATATTTTCTGCATCAAAAAAATACTTTTTTAAGATGATCAAGTTTTAGAATCTACAGTTAAGTCGTCAAGATAAATATGAATTATTTTATCGATAAGATCATCGAAATCTGTTTGCATGGCTCTCTGAAAAGTGGCACCTACATAAGATAAACCAAAAAGAATTTGTTCATAGGAAAAGGTGCCCCATCGAGTTGTGAATTTGGTTTTATATTTTTCTATCCTCTTGAATCTAATTTGATTATAACCAGAAAAATCGTCAAGCAAGGGCATCATTTTTTATCCTGCAACTTGTTGAAAATTCATTTCCATATTGGGAAGGGGAAAGTTATCTTTTACACTAGCTCTATTTAGAGCACAAAAATTGACACACAATCTAATCTCAGTTGTATTATTTCGTACAGGAACCAGATTGGACACCCATTCATAATATTTTACTAAAATTTTATGTGAGCATTTATTAACTTTTTCACTTATTTTCTATTCGTAGTTTCAAAAGTAGGATTGATGGGTCTTTGTTTCTGCCTAACAGGTTTATCTCCTTCATAATAAAAATAGCATATTGGATGATACTAGGATAAAAGTTATGAAGATCCTAATAAGACCAGGAAAAAACATCTCTAAATTCACACGATAAATCCATGACTGCCTTTGTTTCATCTTTAGAATATTGGGCTTCTATTTTTTAAATATTGGGAGTTTCCCGAGTTCCAATGTTCTCAAGGATGATGTCTCCTATTTTCCATTTCGACTCCTCTTATTTGTGATATTTATTGTTGCTAACATCACTAGTTGAGAATGAGATTTTGAGAGGAGTCAAGCCTTTAGGAATTTTATTGTCTTCGAAAGAAATTATTTCCTTAGTCTTATACAACTCATTCTGAATAAAAGTACAAATGATTTCACCGTTAGGGAAAACATGTCACGATTCCTCATTATTGGTAATATGAGGTCGATACAAGTATAAAAAGATGAAATCGGGTCTTTGAGGCAATAATTTCCTTGTAGGTGAAGCTGCAATAACAGCTAACCTATCAGTTATTGAATTCAATTCCCTTTTGATGTGATTGAAGTTAAAGGACGAAATATTTTGAATTAAAGTCCAAACATATTGGGTGTATCATTTTAGTAACTTGTTATTAGGATGATAGATTTTTCTAACCATATTTACAACAAGTTCTAACTCTCCAAAAACAGTGAGATTCCCACATCCCAGGTTGTAATCATTTTCAATTCCTAGCAGGAAGGCCTCAAATTCAATAAAATTGTTTGTACTAGAAAATTCTAGTCTACAAGAAAAATTGTGAATTTTACCTACAAGAGAGTACAATATAATGCCTAATTTGTTACCTTCACTTGAACATGCACCATAAAAGTGCATATGCCACATACCATCATCATAATCCTCTAGTTTTTCAAGAGGAGAATCATCTTCATCAAAAAAAATAGAATAGATAGCCATATCTTCCTCAATATAATTTACATTTGGTGGAGGAACTTTTTCAATATACGGTGAAATTCTTCCTTCCCTTGAAACAATGATATTCTTCCCATTCTTAGGGATGGACATATGTGAACCATCCAACGATAGATAACTATTGGTTAAATCCTTCCAATCCCTACCCAAAATAATTGAGTACTTACTAATAGGCATGTCAATTACTTGAATATTGAGAGTGGTTCTAATTTCAGGATGTGCACAAAGAACTAGAGTTACATCCTTAATTTCACCGATTGTTGACTGTTGTTGATTAATATAGGATAAAATACTTCTTGCATTTTCATTTGTACAAGAGAGACCTAGTTATTCCATAATAATATTGAACATGACACTTGGGCCTGATCTGCCATCTATTAAGCAATTGTGGGCTATCCTATCCATAATTTTAACAGAAATATAAAAAGGAGGATTGTTTACAGGATTCCTAAAATTATTTACACCTATTATATTTACATGTGATCCATCCCCATCAAGTTTTTTAATTTCAATAGTTATGGGAGAAGTTGCACCTTCCATATAATTCTTCAAATGTTGTTTTCGTTTTGAGACGGTGACCATATCCAAGAGTGATGCATCTCCTTTTATGTTAGCTAGTTTATTACGGATGTTATACTTGGATGGAGGGAAATATATTGATGTCTCTAGACTTCGAGTTGTTGTGACAACTTTAGGATTTGTGTTTTGGGAAGAAGAATTGGGAGAAAAGGTAGTTTTTGGAATATTACCCTTCCATGTATTCATGTATGATTTATTTTTTGTGTTTACCAACATCACATCTTCTTCAGAAACCCAATATAAGGAAACAATATTTTTTTATTATTATTTCCAAAGATTTTGTTTTGTTCCCTTTTTCTTAACTTCACAAGTACTTTCCTCGTGATTATCATCGTAGAAATTACACCAAGCCCCGGAAGGAATAGATTTTGGTTGATTTAAAAATGAAGAATTAGTTGGCTAATTTCTCAAAATGGCTTGAGAAGAAGAAGACCTGGTAGGAGAAGAATTTGAGGCGACACCTTTCATCTCATAAGAAATAATTTGATTTCTCATATCTTGAACAAACTGCAAAACTATAGACATATTAGTCTAGACTCTTCTTTATAGAATCTTCCTTACGAAGACATGTTCTTTTCAATTTCTCTTCATACTCTAAACAAGTTTGAAGTCGAGCCCTAGGTTGGTTACATTTTTTCCTCTAATATTTGACAATATGAAGAAGGTAATGCATTGTAGTATTGAATAAAAGAAGCTTGGTTATGAGGGAGGATTAACTCGGGAATTTGATTATATAATTTGTTGAAGCAAATATTAAAAGACTTGATTGTTTCACCATTGTTGTAAACGATATTATTATATTCCATTAGAAAATATGTTGGGTTTTTAGGCTACCCATAAGTTGATTTAAACTAGTAAGTCAATTCATCCCAAGTTGAAATGAATTTAGGAGGCAATTCAAAAAAATCAGATGCAACTTTCCCTTCTAAATAATTGACAAATAAGTGCATACAAGTATCATTATGATTTTCTCCTATATTATGGCATGCATTAGAAAATGTAATTAAATGTTCCTTAGTGGAAATGGTGATATTTCCTAATAATTTAGGAAAATGATCTTTGAATTTTGAAAGGGGATTTCCAGTTGGTGTATGATTCAAGGGTGAAGATACATGCCATGGTGTATTGGTTTCATCTTATTCAAATTGAAATAAACCAAATTTCTTGATCACTTTGGCAGGGTTTGTTGTGGACTAAACTGGAATGTGATGATTGAAGATACTTACAATCATGGAAAAGGAATAAATTTGTGAAGAAGTAGATGAAATAGTACCAGAAGAATATCATGAAGATGTCATCTTGAAATAAATGAGAATCAAATATATCGATGAACTAGATGATTCAGATAAAGATCTATGGATCTTAGGTTGTTGAATTTCCTAATCAATCTCTCTTCTTCCAATTTCAGTTAAAGGATTGAACTAGGGAGACAAACCTATCGTTATTTTAGAAGAACGAGATCCAGAGGATATAAGTAAACATATTACTCATGAGAAAATGATGGATATGGTTGAGGATATGGATCCTTGAGGCTTGTATCAGATCCTAAAGTGAAGCCCAAGAATGAGGGTCGAACACAACTAACCCAATCTGAAGGAGCTATCCCATAGATAATACTTTCCAATATGGTGATTATACTGAAATATTTTACATGCTCAAATGATCTCCATCGCAGCATGGGCAAAGAAGATAAAAGAGTGAGGGCCCAACCCAGGTTATTCATCCCGATCCTGATGTGGTACAAATCTAGCCATGTGAATAGATGATTTGATGTCGACATGGTAGAAACCAGTTGATTATCGATCATTGATGTGAACCATTAACCAGCACGAGAGAAATCATCAATGATGACAATGAACCCCAAGGTACCCTAGTACATTCCGATGAATGTGAATAAATGAGCTGATGTTGAGCATTCATGGAATCATCTGATTAGAGGTCAATGATGTAAACCTACTTTCGGAAGCGAGGAGGCCTACCATTGAGGTATGTAGATCCTAAGTTACTAAATGGTTTCTAATTATAATTCTCAGATGATGTGCTGAAGTTGACAGGAATAGACTTGTAGAAGGAGGTCCTTGATGTATCCCCCATCATCGACACAAAAAGGACATAGGAAAGTGATGTAAGATGGTGAATCAGATGAGTATGGACTGACACAGGAAATGGAAAATGGTAATCCTCAAAATGGATGGTTTGACATGAAACTTCCCTTGAACATTATGAAGCATGAAAATTGACTTGGCAGCATTGACTCGACGAGTATCAAGAAATTAGTGTGACGATAATAACAGCACTCTTCGTCTGGAAGAAAAAGTATGGCGACACATGGAATTGGTATAAATCAAAGACAAGAAGATTACCCAATTGTACAACATAATGTAGACATGTGCCATGTTCAAGGGTGACAACAACAACTACCAGAAAGGATTCCAAGAAAATTGACCCACTTCTTTCATTTTTTCCCCCATCTAGATAGATGAGTACCTCTTTCATTTTTAACAAGATTAAGGAGGGTAACAGATTGTCGGTATAGCTCATCCTTCAGATGAGTCCCTCAATATATGTTTAACGAACCTAAGGAAGGAGGGGTTCGGTCCAAGATGGGTCCTAGAGATTGGATTCTCATAGGTCCTTCAATGCATAGGTTTACGAGCCCAAAGAAGGTAAACTATATGGTTTTTCATGTTTAGAGAGTCTGAAAAAAACTTAAAGATGACTTCGTGGATGACTTTTTCATAAATTTAGTCTCCCAAGACCAAAAAAAGTGTAAAAAAATACAAGGGAGAACTCTTCTAATCATTCTTGATTAGATTAGTCCTTTTTCATAATTAGTCTCGTGAGGTTGAAATAGAGATAAACTACCGCTCGAAAGATGCCCTTTCAAACCTTTTAATGAGTGTGAAAGGAAGCAAGATCACTCGGTAATATTTTCATGTTTTTAGGGAGTCTGAAAATAGCTTAAAGGAAACTCCAAAGTGTTCCCAACGTAATCTCCAAAAGTTTTCAAACGTGACCCATGGATAGTTGGTACTTTTCCCCCAACTGCATGATGGAAGCTAGTGGCTTTTCTCTAGCATGATGTCTACAGACTAGAGATCTGCCCCTCCAAGATTTGTTTCATCCATCGACTCTTATGTTGTTACTGATTTTTGTACCATATGGAGAAAAAAGGGTCAAATGACAAAGGTGGGTGAAATGAAGATTAGTTTATGAGATCTATTGAAAGACTTGACCCAACATTTACGAGATATGGAGAAAGACTCTAATCAATATTTATGAGATCTAGAAAAAGACTCGACTGAACGGGAGAGGCAGATGTTTCATTTTTTAACAAGCTTGGCATAAGAAAAGAACTATGCTCATGACCTCTAGGTTCGATTCCCAGACCTATGTTTCATTTTTTAACGAGCTTGACACAAAAATGGGAACTCTGCTCGACCCTGGTTTCATTTTTTAACGAGCTTAAAATCAGCAAATAAACTATGCTCAAAGACCTCTACTTGATCATGGATTCCAAGAGGAGAAAACTCTAGAAGGAATAAATGTCAAGGGACAAACCTCAATCATGGATTTCAAGAGATATTCGCTAGATAGAAAAGCTACACTCTGGAAGGAATACATGTCGAGGGTCGCGATAGAGGTAGGGAGATAAAGCTCTAATATCCCTATCGAAGAGATCACCATGTCAACTACCATTTCTAAATCATAAG
This sequence comes from Picea engelmannii, assembly GCA_009831015.1. NCBI lineage: Eukaryota > Viridiplantae > Streptophyta > Pinopsida > Pinales > Pinaceae > Picea > Picea engelmannii. The sequence goes on from ML786986.1 coordinate 200,639, forward strand.
AAGGGATAGATTCCTTCTCATTCAGAGTTGAACACACGGGACATGTTGCCACATAATTGACTTATGGCGTGACAAATGTCACTAGAAATTTTGGGGATGTCGGATGGTTAACCGTCATATGAGGGTCAATGAATGAAAGATGGTCAATGGTCACAATGTTTCCATTGTGAGGGAAACAAATCAAATGAAATATCATGGACACAACAACCTTCATAGCATAAACATAGTCTCACCCGAGGAGTATATTAAAGTCCAAGGGGTCATGGACTACCATCACATTGATAAAGACAATTTTCCCTCCCAAAGTAACAGGAAATTGAGGAAGGATACCTAAAGGTTGATTAGCCCTTCTGTTAAAAGTCAACATATTTTGAGGCATTGGCACAAGCATAGGAGATCCTAAAGCTTGCCAAGAAATGGAGGATAAGATACTAACCGATGCACCCTCGTCGAAAATAGTCTGAGGAACGTCCCTACCACAAAATTGAATAGTGATTTGGAATTGTATATAGGAAGGGAGACGTGATTCTGGCAGTGCACCCAAATCTAAAAGAATGGATTCATTACTCAGAGGGGGTTTTGTTTGAATGGGTGAAGTTCCCCCTAGTATAGAAGAATCTTTAGAAACAAGAAAGACATGAGCAACATCCTCATTCTTCAAAGGAGGAGTGGGATCAAACAAGGGTGGTATTGGATTGACCACTTTAACTTCACCCTCCAAGGGGAGAGTGGGATCGATCGAAGTTGAAATCGGACCAATTACTTGATCGACTAGCTCAACAGATGATTGAACCAAAAGGATCACCTGATCAATGAAATTGACTGATGATGGAACTGGATTGACCAATTCATCAACCAGTGGCAGGGTGGGAGAGATTTTTTGTTGGACATCATCAATTTTTCCAATATATATGAAGCCTCATCCATATGAGGGAAGAGGTAGGTGTGGTTCTTATCCTTACATAACAAGCAAGGAAATTTGACTTTACCCTTCTTACTTCCAACTTGATTATCACTAGTTGATAGTTTGTCACCAGCATGACCAGCAGATGTTGATGACGTGGGTTTATGACCCTTAGACCACACTTCTACAACCTTGGGAATACCAGGGAAATCCTTAAGAAGGTGGTCACCCTTAGAAATCCTGCAAGGGAATTTGGGTTTGTGATGTGTCTTCATGGACTTGTCAACATTATCAACACTCCCAACATGATGAACAATATCTATTTGATTTCTTCCAACATGTCCTACAGTGGTTGGAATTTTTCCTCCTAGCTTATTTTTCTTCTTCTTAATCTTCCTTTTCTTATTCTTCTTATCTACCTAGTTACTAGCTACAAAGATTTGACTAGGAGAAGAGGAAAAATGGGAAGAAGAAACTATAGGCGAAGAAGGAAGGGGATCAACATGAGGTTGATGGTCCTGGGGTGGAGCACTTATGGATGGAGCACTAGGATAATTTACATTCACTGAAGTGGAAAACAACCAGACCGGTAACCCAATAGTGAGTCCAGGAAGAGTCAATGTGGAGATATAAGGAGGACCAACGTGTTCCACAGAAGGAGAAACAAATGGTAACCCGGAAAAAGGGGTTCCTTCATTGGTACTTCCAGAAAATTACACTATAGACATGAACTAAACCCTAAGGTTTTCTAGGGAAAAACAAACAACACACGCTAAAAAATCTAGGAAGCAAACCAAACAAACAAACCTTTTCACAGTGAAGTGATAATTGGTGATGAAATCCAAAGTCATAGGATAAAAGTGAGAAGGGGTTGGGATAGAGTGGGTGGATCAGTTACGTTGGTGACCTACTTAACGTACTTACACCTTGGTGCAAGTTCCCTCATGGTCTATCTATGGGTTGCCCTCCAAGGAGCTCGAGTGAGTTTGACAAACATCTGAACCAAGTACAACAAAGACTCCCCTTCACTGTCACCTCCTGTATGAACACTAAAGATAAAGACCACAATTGATGTAATTTAATCCTCTCCAATCTCTCCTCATCCATGCCTTGCACAAATCTACCAATATCAAAATGATGATACTCTGACTAATTACCCCTAGGATCAAAGGTTTGATACCTCTAATCTCTTCCTCCTTTTCACCTTGGAAATCCCTCAATATAAAGGCTTGAGAGGCACAAAAACAATGATAAAATGATGGATATGGTTGAGTATATGGCTCCTTGAGGCTTGTATCATATCCTAAAGTGAATCCCAAGCATGAGGGTGAACATAACTAACCCAATCTGAAGGAGTTGACCCATAGATAAAGGTGGAGGAGATCCCCCCTTCCTCTCAACAAGAATGGCACTCCCCCTAGTGAGATACAAGGTGCCACCCTAGTAGTGGAACTCCCCCATATTGGTATAGAGGGTTCCATGTGACCACCCCTAGTGTGGACAGGGGGGCGCCACCCTTCATAAATGCTCAAAAAAGGGTCGAATTTTATAAGGAAAAAGTGTGTTTTGACCTCGAAATGATGGTTTTCCTCCTCCCATATGACTTAAGGGTCATGAAAAACTGTTTTAATGGTGTCAAGGGGTGGAAACATATCAAAAAGTGAATGTGACACTAGGGAATGTGCATACTACACTTGCAATCATGAATGCGACACTTACCGAGGTTCATACGTCACTTTGCGACACTTAGGGTGTGAAACACAAATGTGGAATTTTGATGTGTAACAATGCCTAAGCTCGATACCTTTTCATTATTTATATAGAAAGTTCCACCAACTATGTGAACGGACCTACATTTACAAAGGGTAGTCATGGTGATTGTTCAACACACATTGTCATGAAGAGTTTCAAACTTGTGATCTTTGAATATTATTCCACGGTTATAAAGGGAAATACTACCCAGTTTTGAATCTTCATCTTTTGGGTATGTGTGTGTGTGTGTGTGAACCGTACCCATGATCTATTTGTTGGTTTGTTTGAACGAATGTTTGGTGGATTATAACTTGTGTGTTATGTTTTTCAGGCTTGATGGAAATTACTTAACCAAAAGATAGATTGAATTTTTTTGATTACATCATGTTGTTTCGGGGCTAAAGGGTTTGCATCAAATTTTATTTGGCATATAATTTTTGTTGTAATCTTATTTGATAGTTATTAAATGCTATGAAATGGAAACTCTAGTGTTAGATATTGAGTTTCTTGATCATTACAGATCTTGCTGAAATAAGTTTAAGGAGATATAGTCATTAGTTATGAGGCATACTTGTTGAATTTGAATGAGGATATAGTTGGATTTTCTAAGAATTATAAAATGTTTTGTTTTTTCATAAAATACCAACTCCCTCATTCTTTCACTTTTCATTCACTATTCCTTAATTCCCAGGAGCATATATCATTTTAAAAACTAATTTTTTTCCTCCCCCTATTGTATGAAATAAAAAATGTTTTCTCTATCAATTTGATATGGATATTTGACAACAGAGGTACATTTTGATCATTAAAAAATTATGGTCAAGGGGAAATTCTGAAAGGGTATATAT
>ML786986.1:204313-224673 GCA_009831015.1 Picea engelmannii
TTCATTATCATTTTAGTCCATATTTCTTCCGCTTGCTACATAAGCAATTCCTTTTTTTTTTTTTTTGGAAATACACAGTGGATATGATAGAAATTAATGGAGATATATTTGACATGACATGCATGAGATGATTATTGGAAAACATTAAAATATTGGTTAACGGTTGATGTCTGGTGTGTTTTTATTTTTGAAAATGTGACACTCTTTCCTTGCCATCTATATTCACTTTCCATACATTATAAATCCTCTCATATTCCCAATTACATTGTGATTCCCATTTTCCTAAATAACAATAAGATATATGAAGTGGTGAAGCATTTCAAAGCAGAGAGAAAAGTTTGTCTCGAAGTACCCTTTCCTTTTATCCATGGTTTTATGCATGTTTGCTTGTTGATCGAGACAGAGCTATTTCTAAATTTATGTTAATGAAAATGGTATTTGATGTTTCACTTGCTATTGTATGAAATACTCTAATTTAGCCTTCTAATTTATAGATGATATTTTTCAGTAAAGGAAACCATGGCAGAGGAAGAAGGCCAAATTATTTTTGGCAAGGGGGATACAAAAGACTTCGATTTTCCATTCATTTTGATGTTGATTCTGAATAGTTTAATCAACTCTTACAAACAAGTTTCTTGAATTTAGCTGGGAAAAGAGAATTTCAACCTCCTCCTCCACCTAAAGGACCACCTTTGTGCCCACATCCTAGCATCTCTGGCATACCAATAAAACCACATGTGTCCTTATCACTTGAGATCCCAACCAATGATGGTTGGAATGATGTTGTAAATCCTCCCTAAGTTGAAGCTCATGGATGGCCCACAATGTCTTTACCATTACCTACTCCTCCACCTAAGCGGCATTCCCTACACATTGCATTAGAAGTATCTTATGCTCATTCAAATCAACCACTAAAATGATTTAAGTCCCTTGCCCAAGAAATTGAACCTTCCAAAGGGAACCGATTGGCCAATTATGTAAAGTCTGACCAATCTGAAGCATCCTCACACTCAATAACCTCACATGCACAACACCCTGGACATGAGGATGGAAATACCCCTTTTGAAGATATGCACCTAGAAGCATCAGCAGTTAAAGGGAAAGTGCCTATTAAGGAAAATTCACAGATGCCCAAGGTAACAAAGTCAAAGTAAAGTGAATAGAGGAACACTGCCTCACAGAAACAATATGATTTCTAATTTTATAATGTTATTTTACTTTGACCTCAATATTTGGACAGACTTCACTCATATTTTGGACAACATTTGTTTTATACAATAGACAAACTTTATTTATTTTGGAGCAATAGTATAATTTTTACAACTTGTTGAATTATTTAATTTTGGGCATGTATATGCATATCTACTTGGTATTTGGGAGTCACAAGTTTGTTTTGAAATATTTCATGTGAGTTGATTGGGATATATGTTTATAATGATGCATATTTTTTTTTATAAGGGGATATTTTGAAAATTAAACAAAAGATTTGTTAGGGGTCCCCACCTATTAGTTAATATTTATTATACTCTTATCATTATTTATTAATATTTTATTATGAGTTGTCCATGTTTAACTAAAATTTATTTAAATAACTTAACTAAAAGTAGTTGAAACTACTCAAAGCTACTTTTGGAGAATAAAAGGAGAATTGAAGGGACAAGCAAAGGAAGGTAGAGGCAAAAACTCTGCTAAGTTTTTCTCTTGCTCTAGAGTGAGATTACATTACCACTTCATTCATCTATGAAACACTTAAAATATAAGAAATTCTTGTCGATAGAAGGGTTTTACTAAATATGGCAATAAGAAGGACCAAGAAGCATTGATTATTGACATGCTTTATAGGGTTGATCATCTGTTCTGATAGTCTGTGAATTCTTATTGGATTTCTGAATTGATTTTCAGTACTAATTAGGAATTTTGTGTAGAGTCAAGGTTGTGGCATGTTGTGTCATATTGTGGCTTGTTGATCCAATTATTTTTCAGTCTTGGTTTTACTTAGAAGACACTAGTTATCTTTGTGCAATGTAACCTTTGACTTCTAAGTTTTTTTTTGGTCCTTACCCATATTGCAGTATGAAATAATGTTTTTAGATGTATTTCAGAACTGAATAAACAAAATTAATTGATGATTTTGAGGTCTCATTTTGGACTATATGTGTGATCTTATTTTATATTTTCTAATTTTATAACTATTCACTAAAAATTTTATAATTTTATGATATAAATATTTATTTATTTATGTGTTATAACACAGCATAAAAGACAACATTGATCTCAAGAACATATTTCTTGAAGATTAATTGATATTTTTTCAAAAGGATATAAACATAGGGTAACAATCCTAACTATCTTGCCTTGTCCCAACAAGATTCGAAAGTGTTGGTACTAGGATAACCATTCCTTTTCATCAACATTTATTTGGCGACCATACTAGGGAACTTATCCATAGTTTTTTGGTAGTTGTATATTTTTAATGTACTTAGTTTTCTTTTATTTTCATTTCTTGGTTTTATTATTTTATTTTATGATTCATGACTTTACCTATTGTATGAAAAACTAACATTGGTGATGGTTGGATGATCAAACTAGCATTTCTTTGACTTTATTCAATCTAATTTTAGAAACAACTCATAACTGCACTAAACTTCATCGTTCTTGGGAAGTTGTTTCTAGAGACGTTAGAATTTGTGAACAATGGGAAGCCCAACAAAGGCAAGCCCAAAATCAAGCCCATTGTTTTGTGCCTCTCAATCCTATATATTGAGGGATTTCCAAGGTGAAAACGAGGAAGAGATTAAAGGTATCAAACCTTTGATCCTAGGGGTAATTAGTCAGAGTATCATCATTTTTATCTTGGTAGATTAATGCAAGGTTTGGATGAGGATATCTTGGAGAGGTTGCAACTATATCAATCGTGGTTTGTAAGTATTCTCTTTGGGTTCTCATTTGAATATACTTGGCCTATTTCCTTCAAGCTTGTGTATTCTTGCATGTGCTTGTCTATTGTTGCTTTAATCTCTGTAGATGAAATTTTTTTTCCTAATCTTGTAGAGTAGGAGGTAGTGGTTTTTCTTTGCTTCCCTTTGCAAGTATCAATTTTAACCAGGGAGTTTGGAGATCAAGCTCAGTTTGGAAGAAGCAACGACAAACTTTGAAAAGAGGTCCATCATGTTCTTTCTCCCTCTCACTTTCTGAGAGGTTAAATGAGTTTAAAGGGATGATAGTGTCCACTTGTAGTGTTTTTTTCTTAGTATAGGGTCTGGTAATCCAAGGGATATTTCACCTATCCACAGGGAAAATATTTTGTAACAGGCATATACACAAATCCTTTAGCAGTTGATGGTGATACAAGATGTATGCATGACATGTACAGGGATAAAAGACTAGGGTTTAACATAAAGAGTTACAACCAAATAATTTCCGACCTCAGAGTAAGGCGACAACAGTCAAATTTTCAATGAAAACATATCCATCAACATTCAAGGTTGAGTAGAATTATAAGTTGTCAATTTAAATACATGGCTTTAAAACCCTTTGAACAAAAGACAAATGAAATGTGCAAAAGGAAACCCGTGAAACTTTTCCTAAAATTTTCTTGTCCAAGGCTTCAAGTACCGATGAATGAAACAAAATGAATTTACAACAGAGGCCTATGTTTTTTTGGACAAGAACGGGAACAAAATTGTACATAATGAAAAATGAACCATTTGTAATGACTCTGCACAGTCGAGATCTAGGAGTAGTATTTTTAGGAGGAGGGTTAATTCCAGGACAACCAAACAAGGAAGAATTTCTTTTGGAATGACAAAAATGAGCTCGAAGAGGACAAGCATACTCATTATCAATCAAGCATATTGTCATTCCTTGGAACAATATTTTTGCTTCACAACCTCAAAACTCTAATGAAAAAATGAAATGCCAAGAATAGTGTGAGGGTGGTAAACTCAACTCCGTTGAATGCATGTGTCTTGTGCATTGAATACATGGGCATTACGTTCCTCGAAAAACATTAACAATTTAATTTTCTTTAAACCACATCACATTTTCACTGTCACCATAACAAATCAACGATCGATAACATGCCAAGTTGTGATCCATTTTGTGCCAAATAACCACATCAACCAGCCATGTAAATTCCAACTCAAATGATGGCCACCCGCTTTCACATCAAACTTCATATCCAAATTTACCATTAAAACCACATTCAAGGTGAGTTAATAATTCATACAACACATATATTCCATTTTTCAGGCGCTAAGGTATAGTTGTAAGGTGATCAATAGCATGATAGCATGAATTGTTGAGTTCATTTACTATATCATATACCATATGCATTAAACACTTAATATATCGACCCTTCTATTGTAATATGATTCCCTTCTGTAATACCCTTGTTTCCCCCATCTTGTAATTAATCATTGATTAGGATTACCATACTAGGCATGTGAACAATGTGAATTTGTTTTGTTTAGATTGACAACAACTGATTGTGGGGGTGAAGCCTTGAAGTATTGGCCATGATATCACTACAGGAAAGAATGGGAAAACTATGAGAAAGGGTTCATTATGTCAAATGACCCCATATTATCCCTTGTTGGGAATAACAAACCCCCTCTAGATTTCAAGGAGAGGAATCAATTAATGAAGGAAGGACTGGTGGTTGAATAATCAAACACCCCCATGAATGGAAGCATGGTATGGATGAGGAGACAGGAGGCTATCATCCTGAAGTACCATGGAGTCCTGCAGACCCAGGTTGACCTAAGTTTCCTTCTGACATAAGGAATCGGATAGGTCAAGAACCATTCTGGGAAAGGCATGAAGAAAGATATACATGTGCAGATAGTTGAGGGAGGCATGGGAGGATCTATATAGAGAAAGAGAGACACCAGACAAGAGTGCATGCATAGAGGGGAACGCGCGACCCAGATATGTAGAAGAAAAGATAAAGGTCATGATATTGATGCTAAGGAAGCATTTGATAAACCTCACAAGTTTTTTGTGAAAATGAGAGGATCTATGAGAAACATCATAAATTTCCTTGATGATATCATGGATTGGCACGAGGGTGGCCAAAGTGATAAGAGTGAATGCCTTTGAGCCTATGGTTGGGTGGAAAGGCGAACACCCATAGTCATTTGGTTGGTTGTAGATTGAAATAGATATGTACTTCTTATTCCTTGTTCATTTAAATTGGAATGTATGATTTGAATGTTTTTGTATGTGTCTGAGATTGTAGTGTTTGATTCATAAGGAGAATCCTTAATTTTCTTCTATAATTTTTTCCTTCAAATGGTTATAATATGATCAGTGTGAACTCTGTGACGGTTGGGAAATCCTTAAGTTATTCTTCCCAGGGATTAACTTCCTAGTACTAGAGTCAAGGCAGACTCTATGGGAGTGCTACAACTCTACTGACCCTTCCAAAGTTCCTTTCCCCATATTAGAATCTAAGTTCTGTGAGTAGAGGGTGATTCCTTCAAACCAATAGCCTAAGAGACCAAAGGATCATGCCACAGACTTAACCAAATCTTGACTAAGATTTGAGCTTACCGCATGAGGCTCACTAGAGGGAACATATGACCAAGGCCTAGGAATCCTGGATTAAGTTTGGAGGGAGCTAAGTGTTCATGAATCTGGGAGACTACAGCTCCAGGGAAATAAGTATTGCAAAGACAAAACTACGTTGAAGACGACCTGTCGATTTGGTGGCTTGACAGTGGACCGACATCTAGAGGTCATTTACCCATTACAATGGGAATCATCCCCCCCCCCTTTAAATTATGATCCACTTACCAGTCACGAAGCGATGCAGGGTATAGATCTAAGTACACTCATGAATTTCCCTAACCGTTAGATCTACGTCGAGGTCAGTTCGACGTTGACCACTCCGGGAGAACAAAGGTGTTGCACTTCCAAAATTTTTGATGGAAGAATTCACAAAGTGACGTGGATCGTCGATCCTTAAATCCTTCGTGATCCTTCTCAATAGTTGATCTAAGGACTCCGTTAAGAATCCCTCATAGATTCCCAACCAACCAGGACACGTCGTGGAGCAACACGTGGCCCCCTCTTGTCCCTTGTCAAATGTCGTCCATTGGACCAGAACCGTTGGATGAGAGGCTATGTGGCAGGAGATCTCATAGTCCAGAGACTTCATGCTCTGGAGGAACTTGGCCAAGATTCTGTAAAGTGTGAAGACTCCTAAAGTCATGAATGGAGAAGTAAATATCAACCATTGATAGGTAGAGGACATGTGGCACAAAATCTTATATTTTGGAGGCTTAACACTCTGGGAGACTTGAGATGTGGTGAGTTGATAAGATATAAAGCCTGGAGTTACGAAGCAACAAGAGCCATGGATCTATGGATCTACGTGGATAGATCTCGACTGTGAGATCTGAAGGACTTTAGAATATCATTTGTCTGGGGTTGACGTGGCTCACTGACGTCATTCAGGGTGATGTGGACCCGCAACTAAGGTGCCACATGTCACTGAGATATGGACGTTTTGAATACCTCTTATGCCTATTATAGAATGACATATGTCACCTATGATGAGGACACGTGTCACCCTTGTCCCATGCCACATGTTATCCCTGGCACTTACTTGTTTGGTCCAGGTGGTCGAAGCCACGTGGAGAGATTTTGGGACTTCAAGGAGCATGTGTGCAGTGATAAAAAGGGATGTTCAATGTCAAACATCGAACGTTGAACGTCGAACCTAGAACGTTCAACATCGAATGTTGAACACTGAACCTCAGGTGGTCCAAGCCTCGTGGAAATATTTCAGGACTTTGGGGAGTATGTGTGCAGTAAGAAAACGGGGCATTAAACGTCGAACGTTGACCGCCATGTGGTCCCCAACTAATAATTCCTGGAAAACTTTGGGAGGCCACATATTGCAAACTAGAGGTCGTATTAGAGCTGGTAACAGTCGTTAGAAAGATACGGGAGAGTAGAATAGGTTGAAGATCTTGGAGAGATGATTTGAGATGATTGGAGTGAGAAACAATTTGATGCCCCATCCCTAGAAAGGGTATTTAGGGGTCAAGTGTGTTACAAATTGGTATCAGAGCATGGAAACCACACTTGGCCTACTTGAGCTCATGCACGAGTCGTATAAAAATATTATTAGAGGACCTTAAGGGGTAGCACCCTATTTTACCCATTCCTAAGAGGCTTAGTAAACCTCTACTAAAGAGAGGAATGAAACCTTCTACTACTGATAGATTTTCTAGAAATCTACATTGAATGTTGCTAATGTTTCCAAATAAAGAAGTTGATTTCATTGTGCAATTGTACATGTTGTTGTACAGACATAAGATTGGGTTACCAAGGCTAAGATAATCATGTTGAGATTATTACTGCCAAATGGAAATCATCTACATAAGTTCCTCAAGTAGAAGTATGTGGATTTAAAATTCAGTTGGGATTTTACCCAATGACATTGAATCATGCTAGTCTATGGTAGAGGAATCCTACCATTTATTCTTGGAAATGATGGCCAATCCTACAGGAATGGGTTTATGTTGATGAGCACTAATAGAAATACTTAGATGTGAATGGATTGAAAGGATCAATAGCAGTAATAATTATTGTTTTAATGAATGATTAAACCCAGTATATGTGTATGACCCCTCACGATCGGAGGATTAATAGAAATGGTAGGGTCAATTTACTGACCAAAAATTGTTGTTGGAATAATCCAGTAAGCAAGTAAAAATGAACCCTATATATTGAGAGAAACCTTCATGAAGTTAGAAGTGAATCGACAAGAGAAAGTTCAAAAGCTCATGGTTATGCTAATGGAGTGTATATCCATGTCAACTCAAGGGCATGTCCATGCACAAGAATGCATATGGAAAAATATTGAACATGCAAATTAGGCATGTTATAACCTGTGGTGGGTTGTAAGGTACGATCTACTAATGGACCTCTTAGATGAGGATGACCTTATGACAGCAGGAATTAACAGCAAGAATGAAATTTGATAATGTTATGGCCTATTTCCTTAATATGATAGGACTATAAGGATTTATTAGAGACCGATGTAAGGTATGATTAAGGAAGGGTCAAACACCTTTGGATGACCAGTGGATCATATTGACATCCAGAGGTGGATGGTATCCATATGGATATGGCTTGGTATACTCAGATAGCTATAAGAGGGAGTTTAGGAAGAGATTCCCTTGTAAAGATCGATTGACCAAGAGTGAATTGAGGCATGAAGAAGAGACTATAAGTGGTTATATTACTACCTTGAGTGGCACAATAACTACCCATCTGAATTCTGATTTATGGGAGTTTTTTACAGTAGAAAGGAAAAAGGTGACCCTTGTTTTTTATTTCCATGTGGAAGGGGCAACATCAGTATGAATTGTGACTGTGAGACTAGTCATATGAGTGACTGTAATATGTCACTAAGAACACTAATATTAAAACTAAAATATCAATGTAAAAAGGGGTGCAAGAGATGAAACTACATATATGTGTATACATGCTTAAAACAATGGTATGATTGCAAGCCCTCAATTGAGAGGGAATCTCAATGTTGAGTGTCTCTATGAGGCTTGTCATAAGTATGGCAGAAATATCCTTCAGAGGAAGATCTGGAAGTCTGATATGTCCATGTGCATGTATGGCGGGGAAAGGGTGCAAGCAATGAGATTGCATGATGAATGTTGGGTTATGTTTGTATACGCTTGAGGACATGGGGTTAATGCGTTGTGAGGCCTATTGATATAAAGACTGATATTAATACCAATTATTTATGAATGATATTAAAGGTGCAAGTGATGCATGTGTACGATGTATGAATATATGCATACAAAAGTCACAATATGACTATCGTGATGAGTGGAATGTGAGGCAAGAATTTCACTTGCCAAAGTTTAATGAATACCATGGATACATGGTTGACTCCATTCTGAAGAGTCATGGAAGTTATGTTTTGAATGATAGCTTGAGGGGAATGTGTTTCATTCCCTCAGGAAAGACTAAAATAATTAGATTAAATATTAAGGGAGCAAGGATTCTCTATTGTCATGACAAAAGAAAACATGATTAATCCTTTGTGGTATGCATGAGAACAATTGTGAACAATCATAAGTTAAATGATTTACGATTGTGCATGTGGTTAAGTGCATCATGGATGTGAGCTAACAAAACAAGGAATAGGTGTGAATGAATCATCCAGATGCATAACAAAGATGCATGTTTATATTCCTTATGGAATATGTGATAAACAACTAAACTAACTCAAGGTTGAGGCTATCACAGATAGTGAAGTATATGCAATAAGGAAGTTGGATGTTGAAGGATTTCCCTATAAAGAAATTGTGTAAGGAATTTGTCAGGAGAACAGAGTCGTAGCCTTAATGATTGATGGAAATTGAGCAGTGGGCTGCAAGCCTATATATATATATATATATGAGCGGATTTCATTTATATAAGAATTATGGATTTCATTTTGCAACAAAATGTATGAGCGGAAGACTAACGAATGAATGTTGACCATTCTAATAACCGAATGGTAATGTACAGAATGCACAGGTTCATATTTCAATGTGAGAAAAAGTTGTTAGTAAAGCATGTTGATGTATCCAAAAAGGTTAGTGTAAGGCCTAACCAAAACTGCTCAAGGAAAAGAGAAGGAAGATCCCAATAGGGAGTAATTGCAAAAGCAAAGAAAAGGGACAAGGAGGAACACTTTTCCCACTCTAAGAACTTTGAATTGCTTACATAGTTGTAGGTCTTATATGAGCAATTGTGAGAACAAGTACATCTAGAAAAGGGAGAATGAATAAATGAGTATTTTTAAATGAATAGGCTTGGTTAAATCCATGTTAATCAAAGGCAGTGAGGCCTTAGAAATAACTCAGTTGGGCTGAAAATACCAAGTGGTGTAGAAGAAGTTGGAAAAGGGAAGAATCACTTAACACATTTCTTGTTGTCTAGTATGTTCTCTAGGATAAGAGAAAATTGGAAGGATGATGTGTGAAAATATTTTATTGAGAAGAAAGCTACAATACTTGCATTTTTATTTTACATAACGAAAACCATATTTATGATGTATATCATGTGTAGAATGGAATTGGTGTTGTCGATAGAGACAATTGCCAATGATGAACAACCTCAATCAAAGGATAACTATGAGAAGGTTGTTGTTAAAAGATTGTTGAAGGGACTTCAAAAGTCCCCACAAAGCACCATTGATGAGGTAATATCATAGAGGGTGCTAGCACCCAGAGAAGGTATAAGAATGTTTATACCTATGTGGCATGAGGTATGAAGGGATTTGGTAAGGATCCCTTCTGAAAATATTTCATTATCTTCATGATATGCACATAATTTGGAAGTGGTTGTTGTATGCCATTGATACCCAAGTAGGGTATGATTCAGTAAAAGGAACCTGAATAATAGAGAGAGGAAGTCCATGCCAGCCAAAGATGAGTTATAATCCTCGCAAGAAAATGTAGGAGTGAAGAGTACCATGGGTATAATGACCAATCTAGGGAGATGGGGAATAAAGCTACTCATAGTTAGCACATTGCATTGAATACATTGAGGAAATGTGTGATTACATAAGAGGGTAGGTAATGGACTTCCCATTAAGGAAGGAGAACCTTCCAATACTCTACCTGAATGGTAGAGGTGTTAAAGAAAAGGAGAAAAATGAGTGGCCATGAGTATTGGCACCCTCGTTACTACTTAAGGAAGAATTCTTGAGTGCACTCAAGAGAAACTTTTGGTTTCATATGTGTTGATTTGGGATCATGATCATCCTATAGCCAAAATCATAGTCCTGCTACAACGATGAACGAAAATGAATAATCCATATGGTGAAGAACTTGGCTAAGCTCCAACACACCATGGAAAAGTACTTGACATAATGTGTGGGGAACTTGAAATCAACACAAGGGTGCATGGTATGTGAATGTGCCCATGGATATTGGCACCTTGGACTAAGTTCACTTAATGTTGAATTTCATTTTGAGAAGTCTGGTATGCTAAAATGATGCATAGGTAAGGAATGAGGTTTCCTTTCATGTTTATATAGATATGTGATGCAATTGTTAGAATACACAAGTTAAGAAATGTATACACACACACACACACACACACACACACACACATATGAGAAACTAACATTGTTTTTGGTTGTATAAACAAGGAATTGCAGGAAGAAAAGGGCCTTAGACATGGCCATGATAAAATCCCATAATGAAGACTAATTTCTTGCTGAGCCAAACTGTTATCGGAAGGAAAGTACCATGCTCGTGAATCTATTTCTTGTGCAGAACATATCTGAAATTAAAATATGGAATTTGGAAAATCTATGGGTGACATATTTGTAATAAAAATTCTGAATTTGAAATTGATGATGATATCTCATAATTTATGTGTACCTGTGATACAGGTAAGACAAAAAGATTGGTCTAGGGAGGATAGATGAAGGCGGTCAATATGGAAAGCATGAAAGAGGCTATTCTTAAGACATGAGAACCATGCGGTAAGCCATGATCGCCCTATAACATGGTGTGTTGTGGTAACAGAAGCTGGAGGGACGCCTTGGCAGAGAAAGTCTATGGGATGCCCCGGCCGAAAGGATCAACGAAGTCTCTGGAATTATTCTTGTGAGAAAAATCCTTACAAAGACAAGATGGATAACCCGAGGAACTGTACAGTAGAGAAGGGGATGCCTGAGCCTAGGCTTGGAGGGTGAGTGACCACAAGGAAGAAGGGACTTGACAATTCTCCTACACTGTTGATTGGGATCATGCACACAATGGGTATGTCCAAGAAAAACAATGAGCCAAGGAAACAAGACAGCCATGTGGATATGAATCCACGAACTACACAGATGAGTATTGTGCTAATTTATGAAATTTTCTTGAATTTTATACAACAGAAATATGTTTTCACATGAAAATTGTGATTAATGTGCTTGATGTCCAAGAACTAGTGAAGCCAGGTGAAGAAGGCCAAGATTCTAAAAAGGAACTGACCAAGAAACAGGGTCAAGACTTTTGAAGCAGCTGAATGAGACGGGCATGGAAGGTGTTACTGAGAAAGAAATACGAAGATGGTGTTCCTTTTAAGGGGGAGGGGATTGCAATACCCTTGTTTCCCCCATCTTGTAATTAATCATTAATTAGGATTACCATGCTACGGCATGTGAACAATGTTAATGTATTTTGTTTATATTTTCAACGACTGACTGTGGGGGTGAAGCCTTGAAGTATTGTCCATGATATCACAAGAGGAAAGAATGGGAAAACTATAAGAGAGGGTCCATTATGTCAAATGACCCCAAATTCCCACTTGTTGGGAATAACAAACCCCCTCTAGATTCCAAGGAGAGGAATCAATTAATGAAGAAAGGATTGGTGCTTGAATAATCAACCACCCCCATGAATGGAAGCATGGTCTAGCTGAGGAGACAAGAAGTTGTCAGCCCGAAGTACCATAGAATCCTACAGACCTAGGTTGACTTGAGTTTCCTTCTAGCAGAAGGAACCTGATAGCTTAAGAACCATCATGGGAAAGGAATGAAGGAAGATATACACACGTAGATAGTTGAGGGAGGTGCAAGAGGCTATGCAGAGAGTAGGAGAGACACCAGACAAGAGTGCATGCACAGAGGGGAAAGTGTGACCTGAATATGCAGAAGAAAAGAGAAAGGTCGTGAGTTTGATGCTGAGGAAGCATCTGATAAACCTCGCAGGTTTGCTATGAAAAAGAGAGGATATCTGAGAAACGGCATAAATTTCCCTGGTGATATCATGTCTTGGCATGGGGGTGGTCAAAGTGCTAAGAGTGAATGCCTTTGATCCTATGGTTGGGTGGAAAGGCGAACATCCACATTTAGTTGGTTGGATGTAGCTTGTAATAGATAAGTACTTCTTATTCCATGTGCATTTAATTTGGAATGTATGATTTGAGTGTCTCTGTCTGTGGTTGAGATTGTAGGATTTTATTCATAGAGGAGAATTCTTAATGTTCTTCTGTAAACTATTTCCTTCGAATGGTTATAATATGATCTGTGTGACCTCTGGGTCGGTTAGGAAATCCTCAAGGTATTCTTCCCATGGATTAACTTCCCAGTACTAGAGTCAGGGTAGAATATACTGGACTACTACAGCTCTGTTGACCCTTCAAAATTGGCTTTGTCGTATTAGAACCTAATTTCTCTGAGTGGAGGGTGCTTCCTTCAAACCAATAGCCTAAGAGACCATAAACTTGTTCCCACAGCCTTAACCAAATCTCAGCTAAGATTTGATCTTATCGCACGAGCCTCATTAGAGGACCATATGCCCAAGGCCTATGAATCCTGGGTTAAGTTCAGAGGGAGCTAAGTGTTTGGGACTCCGAGAGTCCGAAGCCCTGAGCCAGGTGGATATTGGTGGCCACCCACCTATTCCAACTGGCTCCTCGTGTTTGTTTTTGTTCCACACGTCCTTTTGTATTGCTTTATAATTGTGAGTTCTACACTTATGGGGTTGTCTGAAACCCCATACATTCTCCAAGAGGATACGAGTGGCCTCTCGCCTAATCCAACTGGCTTATTTTGTATGTTTTCATGTTAGAACATCTTTTTGTACTTCCAAGGCTGTTTTGGGGACCTAAACGTTGTTTTTTTTTTTTTTTTTACTTTCCACAATCAAAATATTAACATAGGTAGATTCTAACAAAATAATGTGTAGTTCTCTGAAATACCTTTCCAACGGGCTATCACATGCCTAAAACAGAGTTCGCATGAAAAATTTATGACCCTAGGAAGTTGAGGTACCAAATTACACCAACTTACCCATAGGGCCCACATGACGTTTGGCATTTCACCTTCTAGGGTTAGGTTTTGGATGTCTAGGGTTTTAGAATTCATGAGTAATATGAAAAGGGCCTCTAGAGCCTCACTATAATCCATTATGCTCAGATGGATGCATGTAGCAGCCACATCTCTTCTCAGAGATAGCTACCACCATTCGAGAAAGTTTCAGTTCTACAATTTTACAGTTTCAGCCTATTTCATTATTTAATAGAAGATATTGTTCACTGGATATTTTTGTTATTCTTCCTGTATATTTGTTTATTATATTCAATCTATTAATCAGTTCGTTTCACTCCTAAATATAGATAAGTGGTATAAAAGTCATCTACTCTTCATTTATTTTTCTTTGTGCATGTCCCCGACAAATTCTGGGTACAAGAAGTTGGTACTCGAACCAATCGAGCCATTACCAGATCAGTCGCGATGAGCCTGACAACAACTCATGGGAGATGAAAATAAAGATGATGGAGTAGGAGATCCTATTAAAATGTTGCTCGAGGAATCCCTCGCATGACAAAGGAAAGAAATGATGGACAACTTCACGCAGATCCTTTGACAGATGCCCATGAGAGAAGCATCTTCATTAAGCGGCCATGCAACCCCCTTCAAGGTACAGATAAATTTTTATATTCCATTATTTGAAGGACTGATAGATGCAGATGTTGTAGATAAATGGTTGAATCTTCTTGAAGGATATTTTTCGATCCACAATTTTTCTCATAAGGAAAATATCACTTTTTCACTCCTCAAGGCCATTCCCCATGTTAAAGACTGGTGGGATACTTACTATGAGCAAAGGGTCGTGGAGGAATCTACAATTTTTGTGGTGGACCCTAGATGGGATTCCTTTCATGACGCCATTAAAGAATAGTACTACCCTATCGGAAGCTAGGAGGACGAGTACACCAAATGGACCACCCTACGTCAAGAAAGGGACCAGACAGTACCAGACTTCACCAATATTTTCCATACACCACACACAAAATTGGGTATCAAAGATTCTAAGCGTCATCAGGTGCTCAAATATTGCGATTGTTTGCATAGATATATTCAAATGGAAATGGAGTTCCTGGACATCACCTCATTGGGCATGGCTTCTAGATACGTTGTCAAGATCGAGAAGAAATTTAAGCAGAAATGGCAAGAGTTTGGATCTACAAACCCCTCACAGCCGAAGCAGGGAAAAGGAAACCCCAACCCATACAGTAAGGGACCAAGTCGAGATGGTCACCCTCAAGACAATTCGTCCAAGCCACAACACAAGAAGGGCAACGAGAAGACGAAGGACATGCGAAAATGGTGTGAGTACCATAAAACTCCTTGGCACAACACCAATGAATTTCACTCCAAGCAATCCCTCGTGGTTGAGTTGAAGACTTCCGACTCAGAGGTTGATTCTGATTCTAATTCAAATCCTGAAGGAGGGAAGCAAATTATTGATGTTGAACCTAGTGCCACAGTTTCTACCACCAAAGTATGGCCAAGCCAACCAGAAGAACCAGAGGAAGGGGAATGCCTCTTTCACTCATAGATGTGGGTCAACAGGGCTTCGATTCATTTCATTGTCGACAGTGGTAGTTAGAATAACCTGATTTCATCATAGGTCGTCAAGCATTTGGACCTGCCAACAACACCACACCCACATCCCTACACCATCGGCTAGCTTCGTCAAGGAAGAGATTTCCGTGTCAGCCAACAATGTTGTCTACCCTACGGAATCAATCCTTTCAAAGATGAGGTATTATGTGATATTTCTCCCCTTGAATTTTGTGATGTTATTTTAGGAAAGCCATATTTGTGGAAGTGTCATGTTGTGTATGACTCTAGACCCCACAGTGTTATTTTTACTTTGGGTAAACAATTGTACAGGATCCCATAGGTGGCACCACCTACTGTTATTTCTTTAATCTCTACTAAGCAATGTAGTAAGGTCATTTCACAGACCGGGAAGTTCATCTTCTTTGTGATATGTGCTCACAGTAAGCAAAAGGTCGTCACCACATCTATGGCCTCTACACAACACCGCTCTTTGCAGTAGAATCAAGTGGACTGGATCGTGGAAGAATACAGAGACATCTTCGCCTCACCTAAAGGGGTACCGACACACTGCCAAGTCAAGCATCTAATTGATCTGACCCCCGATGCACCTCTACCTAATGGATCAGTCTATCAGTTCTTGCTGATGGACAATGACGAAATCAAGCGTCAAATCCAAGAGATTCTTCAAAATGGGAACATTAGACATAGCTCCTCCCCTTGCGTAAGTCTGATTGTACTGGTGTAGAAGAAGGACGGGAATTGGCAACTCTGAATTGATTACGGAGCCTTAAGCAAAATAATAGTCAGGAACCGCTACCCCATTCCCAGAATTGATGACCTTCTTGACCAACTCAAGAAGGGGAATTTCTTCAGCAAAATTGACCTAAAGTATGGCTACCACCAGGTTCCCATCAAATCAAATGATGTCTTGAAGGCATCCTTCAAGTATAAAGAAGGTCTCTATGAATGGCTAGTCATGCCCTTTGGCTTAACAAATGCACTAGCCACTTTCATGATATTGATGGATGATTTATTGAGACCCTTCACCAACTCCTTTGTGGTGGTATATTTGGATGATATCCACATCTTCAAAAGAATGTAGGTGGAGAACATGCGGCATATTCAGTAGGTTTTGAGCACTCAGTGGCAGCACAAGCTTTATTCCAACTTGGAAAAATGTTATTTTGACATTAACAGGGTCCAATACCTGGGATACATTGTTGATGAGGATGAGGTACATGTTGATCCAGATAATATCCAAGTGATCCGTGATTGGCCAGCCCCGACCACATTGACCAAGCTTTGGAGCTTCTCAGGACTAGCCAATTTATACCGACGGTTCATGTTGGGATTCTCCCATATTGCATGGGCCCTTAGCCAGGTGACCAAGGGTGGTGGTAGGGATAAGTTCATGTGGGGGAAGGAGTAGAAAAGAGAATTCAATGATATGAAACATCGTGTGTTCTCAGCTCCAATACTCTCCTTTCTTAATATGAAACAACCATTTAAGATTGTGATTGATGCATCTGACTATGCCCTGGGTGCAGTTCTCACTCAGCATGGGCATCCTGTGGCATACCATAGTGAGACACTCTCTGACACTATCTGAAAATACCCCACCTATGACAAGGAAATGTATTCCATTTTCCAAGCCTCTCATCAATGGAAACATTACATTCTAGGGAAAGAGATGATCATACACACTGATCGCAAGCCTCTACATTTCATACAAACACAAGGGAAATTAGAGAACAACCGCCATCAGAAGTAGTTCACCTACCTACAGCAGTTCCATCTCAACATCAAGTAGAAGAAAGGTATCCAATCGTGTCATTTTCTGCCTCAGTCAGCCTCCTGTAGCTTCACTCACCACTGTGCTCCATTCCTGTGGACATGAAACATTGGAGTGGCCCCAACTTTATCAGCAAGATCCAAACTTCACCACCTCATATCATCTCTTGGGTGCAGGCGCCACTATCACTAATTTTCACATTCAGGATGAACTCTTATGCCACCTAGGCCATCTTTGTGTTCCTACAATTGATCATGAAAAGATGATTTGGGAAGCCCACTACAGTTGGGTGGCAGGACATTTTGGCATAAAGAAAATCGTGGTTTTTCTTCAGAAACATTTTTATTGGCCAAAATGTCAACAGGACGTCAGCTAGTATATTAGATCATTCATTTCCTACGCCATTTCCAAGCTAGCCACCAAGAAGCAAGGCTTATACACCCCTCTTCCTATTCTCAAGAAATCATGGGAATCCATCTCAATGGATTACATGTTTTGTTTGTCACCCACCAAGCACGGAAATGACTGTGTGTTTGTGGTTGTTGATCAGTTTTCGAAGATGGCCATCCTCACAGCCTATAAGAAGAATGTCAAAGTGGAAGATTGTTGGTTTTTAGTTGCTCTCTTATATTGTCTGAGTTATTGACCTAGGTTTCATGTCTTTTGGGTTTCCAACAAAGCCTCTAAAACTATCGGCCCTCCTAGTAAACCAGAAGGCAACACAGTACACAGAATGTACTGTGCAGTCTCACCCGAGATAGCTTTAAATGGGTGGTTGTAAGACTCGGGTGTTTACAGCCTAGGATTGAGTATGATATAGGGGTCTATTAACCAAATCCATGCGCTACGATTTGTGAATGTAATCTACTTATTCCTCATGGGTGCACGTTTCCATTTCACAGTTTAATTCCCAAACAGCATAATCATATTCCATAACAAAATATTAACTCATTTATTAAGAATAACAATGAACTGCTGAAAGAAAGAAAAGAGATACATGCATTCATCACATTACAAATATATTACCGTGGTTCACCCCCTCCTGGGCTACATCCACAAAGATTTGGCTCTTGGCTCTTTTATTATGGTAGTTCTGCATCTCCAGTGCCATGCACTTACAATTCCCTCTGATGGATAAGATCTGTATGAGGCGAACTAGATCGCACTAGGCTCCACATCCTATGATCTAATCCTCATATCTTCCTCCTCTCCTATGTTCTATATCAACAACTTACAAAATTGGTCCATAACCATATTACATACGCATCAACTTGTATCTAGCTACGATAGATCATTACAAAAACTAAACTAATACAAAAGTGAATCAACCTCTATATGATACATGTGTTTCTCTATTTATATATATCGGGCTCTTTAGCCATTTACAATGTATTACCAAAACCCTAAACCTACCGACGTTAGGTCTTCCTCCCACGCACATGTTTTGTTCTTCCTGCAGCTGTCGTTTTCCTTGTGCATGCTTTCTTGCATGCATGTGTGTTGTTTACCTTCCAGCTGTTACTTTCATTTCTACACGCTTTCTTTCCCACGATCATCCTTCTTTCCACTTCGGCCAGGTGCCAACAAGCCCCCAACACTGACATGTGACTCATCCTAAGTCACCTAATCCTTCTGAGGTTCTTCGATCTCCTTAGTGATCATCTGGAACTTTTCCTTGAGATTTGCTGCTTTTGTCAGTGCCTGTGTGGTCTTCTCCTTGATGGTGTCTACTACCTGAACTGCCACTTCATTGCTCAGCAATCTTTCACATTTGGTCTGGGTCTGTGCCATCTTTGTTTTAGCTCCTTCTTCTTGTGCGAGTATCTTTGATACCCATTCCTGTAGTGGCTCTATTTGAGCCTGACGCTCCTATTTTTATGTTTGCACAGTGATAAGTTATGTCTGCATCTTCTTTATCTCTTGCATCCCTTTGACTCGTTATGGGATTGGTATGGTATTCTACCTCTATTTGAATTCTTGGATTGTTGCATTGATCCTTTCCTCTTCCTTGTCCTAGCGTTGGACCTATGGATCCTCCTCCAACCTTGTCCAAAGTTGTGTTGCTTTATCGAGCAATTCAGTTGTTGTGCTAACCTATTGTTCCATATCCTACAGCTACGTTGTTGCTTCCTGCTTCCTTTGCTCCTTCACTGTTGGTGGAGTGGTTTGTGTGAGTTGTTCACGGAGATTCTCGATCTCCTTCTGATATTGAGCAATTGTCTGTGCAATCTAGTCAATCTCTCCTACTACCGGGAGTTTATTCCCTTACGCGGTGCTTGGGAATCTCTCAAAAAATCCTCCCTCTTCATTCGAACTCATTTCTACGTTCTTTTTCCTCCTGAGTTTCGATTTTGGCCTGCTCACATACTTTTTCCAGCACCTCGTGCTTCTTTGTTGCTTGTTGTAGCTCGACTAATTTTTTATGTGCACGAGATTGTACCTCATGGTCAACGCTAACTTGCAATTTTTGTAGTGCCCTTGATGGCATCCGTGTCAATACCAATTGGATGTGGTCCAAGTCTTTCAGGGGTGTCTCACCATGATTTCATACATGCGCAGCATGTTAGGTTTGATGTAAATCATTGCGTTTGGGTGTGGTATGGGGTGGACTGGGTCTCATTCTTCCACCTCCACTCTTTCTTTGGCCTGTATTGTCGGTGGCTCTGTGCCTCTGTTGCTACTTTTTTTTTTTTTGTAAGCAAGTTTTTGTATTAATATAAGAGTCCTTCTTAGAACCAGGTTCCAAAATACATAGACAGAGTTAAAGGGTTGTAATTACTGAACTGCTCCAGGAGGAGAAACCAGTTCAGCCAACCAGATATAGCCAAAAAAAGAGTATAAGCTGTTCCTGACAATGCTAAAGATAACTAGAAATTTAACTACCATGGGAACCACCAGAATTAAAACAGGGGACAAACACAGTATAGTCTGGAACATACTCAGGCAGAGTGCCAACCCGTGGTTCCTCAACGACAGGTGTCCCGCCGGTCCATTGCATGTCCATGGCGCTGTAATTGCCGTCGTCGGGCACCTGGAGGCTGCCTCCCTTTGTTGTTGTTGCCATTGCCGAGCCTGCATTGTCGTCTGCTTCTTCCGTGAGTGCACCAGTCGCCGTCTGCGCGAGAGGAGTCATGGCCCTTGGTTGGCCTTCCGTCCTTTCGGAGTTGGAAGTCTCTGCAGTGGAGGTGGTGTGCT
>ML786986.1:225200-245373 GCA_009831015.1 Picea engelmannii
TGGCATCGGAGTAAGTATGCATTAAAACCCCGGGGTGGCGGCTACGTGGGGCACGAGCCGCGCACATGGCTCCGTGCCCCGCTGGCCATCCCCTTCCTCCATCCTCTGCCAGATGTCCCACGATGGCACCCCATCCGGGGGTGCCTCTGTTGCTACTTGTTGTCTGTGCTTCCCCGAATTTCTTGAGGAACTGTCCCATTTCTTCCATCTCTTTTTGCATTTTATCCCTGTGATGTGTTGCATGATCGAAATCTTCTACTAATCTATCCTAGACCATTATGGTGACCATTTCCCCATCGTCCTTCATGATCATATAGTCTGGCGATGCTCATTGCACCTTTGATTTCTTGTGCACGCCTCCTTCCTACGCAGCTGGTTTCTTATTTCCCCCTGGTTCTTGTGTGATGGGGTTTGGGGTGGTCTCCCTTGCTCCCTTAGCTTGTTTAGGTTGCCCGTTGGTCAGCTATGTAGTTTCTTTCTACCCCTTCTAAGTCCCTATCTGCTTTGACCCTTCGTCTGCCTGAGTCGGCTTGTTTTGGCCCATCCTTAGTTTCTTAGGCACTGGGACTTCCGAAAGTTGTGTTTCCGCCTGCGCTGCCTCTCCTTCTGCTGTTCTTTCCGGTACTTCCCAGGTAATGGCTAGGATCCTCCATTCATCAGGCCATTCACTAATGACCATGTATATATCACCTTCGGTGATGCAGTAACGCATCAGTAGCCACTGTCTATCTAGATCCTGCCTTGGTTGTATCCACATTGTCTGTGTTTTGGCCCATAAATTGGTGATGTCCACATATCGCGCGACAGTCTCTAATGTTATTCTCCATGATCAGCTGATGGCTTCATGTATGTCCCATAGTAATTCTTCGAACATGATTCCATTCTCCCTCTTATGCCTGGCCTGTGGCCCAGATCTCAGTAATAAGTATCTCACTCTTGTTGGTTGCGGTCTAGTGCAAAAAATTACATACTCTGGTTCCCACCATCCCATGAAGGCTATTAGGGTCATCAGCCATGAGTGATTGAATTTTTTTCCTAGTTCCTACACATCCTTGCAGTCCACCTGAAAAAATTCAATAGATATGGTGCCTAGCTCATAAAGGTGCCTTCTACGCACTAAGCTACAACTACAATGATTGTTGTTGGTACTTCCTCTTTGTGTCATTTTCTGAGCAATTTGCAAGATAAGATCTTTGTGCCCAATTGTGTAGTTGTGTTGTTGATTCGTTTGATTATGATTCCCCTCGTTCCTCTGGCGATGTCATATTTCTTCTTCATCTCTTCTGCCAATGCTTTATCCTTGGATTTTTCATCCAGAATCAACGCGGGATCCATACCCCGAATGGGTAGTCCTGTTATCTATGTTTCTCCAGCCATATATCCCCTCCATGTGTGACTACTAACAGCTGCTTGATGTATGTTGTCATGTATTGGCCTCTGCCAAAATGTGGTAGATTTAGCAAACCTAAGATTCATATTATATCTAGCCCAACTTCCCATTGGTGTGGCTGGCTAATCGTTTCTCCAAGTTGGTTTACAGTTATGGTCTACATGAAGACCCTCTGTGAAAGTTCCGAGAACTTGGTTTCATCTGATACATCATGGTCAGAATACTTGAGCTTCCCAATCTAACCCAGTAGCTACGGTTCTACCTATACTCCATCTGGTATGCGTGGTAGCATAATTTCTACTGGAGTTTTCTTGCAAGGTGAGCTCGGTATCTGAACTTTGTCTTCCTACTGTGGCGGCTGGTTAGAAGTTCCACCAACCTCTGATTGTTCCCGAATCAGCCATTCTAGCCAAGATGAAGTAGTTCCAGCGGTCTCCTCTGTTGGTTGACCTAGGCTGGGTGCTTGCGACTCGTCTAGTTTTACTGTTGCTTCCAGATTCTGTGTTGTTCTGTTAACTTCCATGGTTTCTTGAGTGTTTTCCGGTTGCACTTCCTGTGGGGTTTTCGCTTCCTCATTCTGAGGCTCCTACATTGATGCTAGCATATCCTCTTTCATAGTCCTTTCTTGTGGTTGTTGAATCTCTTCCAATATCGGTGTAGGGTTTACTGGTATCGCCTCTGGGGATGGGATCTCGTCGATATCGATGATCTCCAACTATTGCTTCTCGTTTTCCTCCAACTGTCCTCATGACCTATTTTGAACCCTGGTCGGTCTGGTTGTCTAGCCTAGTTATGTTGGATTCGGTGGTGCCATAATGGTGACTGTCGAACGTTTGTTGAGTTCGAATGACTTTGGTGAGCTATGTGGTCTCGCTCTACTCGTTATGGTTGTTATTTCTCTCTCTATTCTCTTTTCATGAATAGACCAGTTGCTTCCGTGCTCACGTGTTGTATGGGCTTGTCATGAAGCTTGTCGAGGATGCTTCCTCCATGATGTGATTAATGCACCATAACTGTGGGGTCAATGCATCTGTGGCAGTTTTGTACTTGCCATTACTCTTGCTTTGTCGTCTCCAGTTAGCACGTTTAATGTGATGTTCCCTCAGTCCTTGTTGTGCTTTAATTTCTCTTAGTGTTGTCCTTTCATACTTCTTTTGTCGACTTTTCGTTTCTCGCTCATTTTTATTTGGTATGTAATCATTGTCCTTGCATTTACTGAATTTATATTTCGAACGTCATGTGGCCTTTCTCTCTCTAACATGTTGCGCGCTTTTTAGTCTGGTTTCCCTTTTCTTTTCTTTTTTCTTTTTTTTTCATTGCGCGGTGGGTGGTCGACTGTCCTTGTACATCTTTAGTCGGCTCTCGTTGATCATTCCTCTGAGGTTTTCGCCTGCTAAATCTATTAACTGTACAGCTCCTCCGTCTATGACAGATTTTACCTCATATGGCCCTAGCCAATGCATTCTAAGATTCCCCGGGTGTTGAAACGATTTGTTGTCATAGAGCAATACTAGATCTCCTTCCTTGAATGTCTTGTTCTTGATGTGTCGATCATGCCAAGATTTGTCTCTGGCTTTCTTCACTTGTTGATGGAATCCTGCTAGTATTCGGTCTTCCTCCATTGACAATAATTGATTCAGTCTTTCCTATACTGTGCCTCATTTTGTCATCTGTGTGATAGTTGCTACGTGTAAGTTGGGTACTAAAAATTCTAATGGCACTATTGCTTCTTGGCCATAGACTAGTTGGAATGGTGTGTGCCCTGTCAAATTTTTGCATGTAGTCCTATACGCCCATAATATTGTTGGTAGTTTGAGGTCCCAGTCATGTATGTTGACGTTACAGATCTTTGTTAGTGCATTCTTGAGAACTTTTTTGAAGGCTTCTACTGTGCCATTTTCCTGTGGGTTATATGGTGTGTTCTTATGGTGATGAACTTCAAACTCTTCGAGCATCGCATAGATGGTGTTGTTTATGAAATGAGTGCTTTGGTTGCTCATCAAAACTCTTGGGCACCCAAATCTGGTGATTACTTGTTCAAACAAGAAGTGTGAAGTTGTCTTTGCACTGCAGTCTTTTACTGGTGCATCTTTCACCCATCTTGTTAGGTATTTCGTCACGGTGATGACGTATCTTGCCCCTGTCCTTTTGGTTGGTGGGTTAATGGGTCCCACAAAGTCTATTGCCCATTTATCAAATGCATGTAATGTTACTTGTGGTCGTAGTCGCATCTCATCCCTTCTGTTGGGTTTGCCTACCCTTTGACAGACATCGCATCCCTGACAGTACTCTTTCAAGTCCTTGTGAATCATTGGCCACCATAGTCACGCATGTAGTACCTTCTGCGCGGTAGCTTTTCTTGCATAATGCCCTCCTGCGATTCCCTCATGGACTTCTACTAAAATTCTTTATCATTCATGCTCTAGCACGTACCTTCGTAAAATTCTATCTATGCCCATCTTGTATAGATGTCATGCGATCAGTTGATAGTCGGTTGCACGGAATACCAGGTTCTTCTTCTACGCAGTGGTATATTCTTGTGGAGAAGTACTTGTGCTTAAGTACTAGATGATCTTTGTGAAGTAGTCATCAGCAATCTGTACTGAGAATAATTGTGCATTAGGAAGGTGTCTTCTAGATTCGTAGGTTCTTCTCCATTTGTGACCCTTGACAGGTGGTCAGGTCCTGCATTCAATTTTCCTATCTTAACTATTACTTCAAAGTCAAATTCTTGGAATAGTAATAACCAACCATAGATTCTCCCCCAACACTGGCTTGTTGACTTGGTATTTCAGGGCTGAGTGATCTGTAAACATATTAAAGTGTTTCCCCAATAGGTAATGTCTGGACTTTTGTAGTGCATAGACCGTAGCTAGGCCTTCTCTTTCCATCGTGTTATAATTTTGTTCCAAGTCAAATAGATTTCTTCTCATGAACACTATCAGATGATCCAAGTCTCCTGCTCCTAGCTGCACTAAGATAGCTCCAAGTGTTATTGTTGATGCATCTACATGCACGTGGAATGTCTTTTCCCAGTCTGGAAATACTAATATCGGTGAAGTAACCATATTTTCCTTCAAAGTATCCAAACCATGTTGACACTCATCGTTCCATTGGTATTTGGTATCATTCCTTTACAGTTTTTCCATTGGTGTTGTGATCTGCACATATCCTTTGATGAATTGCCTATAGTATCCGGTGTGCCCTAAAGTTTCTCTTAGTTGTCGGACTATTTTCGGTGCTGGTAAGTTAACAATGATGGCGATCTTGGACAGATCCACTAACAAACCTTGTTTGCATACTATGTGGCCCAATAGTATCCCAAACGGTGTTCCAAATATGCATTTCTTGATATTCAGTGATATTTGGCACTGTCTGGATCGTTCTAACATTAGTCGTAAAACTTCCATATGGTTTTTCAATAGTCTATAGACTGTCCAATCATCCAGGTATACTTCGAGGAACTTATGGATAAATTCCTTAAATGTTGCGATGACTACTCTGGAGAATATTGCGGGTGCATTATTCAGTCCAAACGGCATGATTGTGTACTGATAAGATCCCAATTCCATCGCAAATGTGGTCTTATGTATTTCCTCCTATGTTACCTTAATATGATGGTAGCCTCAGAATCCATCAGTGAATGGTAAGCTTCATGTCCCCCCACATTCTCTAACACTTCACTCATGAACGGTGTAGGGAATGGGTCATGTAGTCATGCATCGTTCAACTTCCTCAAGTCGGTGCATATCCTAATCCCTCTTCCTTGTTTAGTGTCTTGTACTACCATCAGGCTTATCCATTTTGATTCCTCAATTGGTTCGATGATGCCGGCTTCGAGCATCCTATCAATCTCATATTTAACTTTTTGTTTATATATGGGGTTCAGTCTATAGGGTTGATGTCTTATAGGTCTCGCTTCAGGTCTGAGTGGTATCTTCATTTCTCCCATTTCTCCTGCTATACCTTTCATCTCTGTAAATGTTGTGGGAAAAAGATCGCTATATTCGCGCAAAATATTTGTGATGCTTTCTACTGTTTTCTCATCCCAGTAGTCTCCAATGTTGGCCATTTTGGGCTGCTCAGTTGTCCCGGTGCTAACTTTCTTTACCTTGATTGGCACGGCAATGACTTCTGATTCTATGGGTGGTCCTTCCACATCACTTTCACCTTCTACTTCTTCAATCTGAATATCGTGTGGGTCATCTTCATCTGGTGCTTTCTCCTATACATGATAACATGACAGTAGTTCCTTGACTGTCTGTTTATTCTGTTATTTCTCTTTTGTGATAAATTCTATTTCTGGTTCTTTGATGAATATTACTCCTCTGATTCATTTGAGAGTTGCATCTATGTTGGGGTTCTCATTCTTGAATGAGAAAGTGATTGTGAAGTTTTGTTGCAACGTCCTCCATGTTGTAGTTCCTTTGTGAAATTCCTGGTCTGTGTACCAGTTTTTTGGTATGCCCTCTAAAGTATGTATGAAGTGATGAGGCCATTCCTCTGATGGCATCATTTTCCACAACATTTTTCACTTCGCCAAGTGTTCCATTGGGGCCTCTTGTCCTTCGTATTATTGTTGTTTTTTGTATTCTTGTTTCGCGCCGAACCTTATCCGTAGTAAGTGCTTACATTGATACCAGTCTGTGATGGTATCTTTATGTGCACCCCACCATCTTGCGGGTGTGGCCTTGAGTGCTAATTCAAGTGTTGACAGTTGTTGGTTCTCTAATACTTCATCTTCATATTGTGTCAAGAATGTTTCCAAATCATTTAGCCCATGGAAACTGGGTGGTTCTCTTATTTTTGTGCCTACCCATCTTACTGCGTGGTTTGTTCTTGCACATCTTCACGGGGATACTTCGTGTAGTCTCTATTTCCAGTTTTCTAACCCGATGTCTGAGTCTGTTGCACATGAAGTAATGCTCTGCCAATTGAGTACTCTTTCTGCAGTTGGGTTTACGTAATCCTCATCGCGCGCAGTTGTTCTCTACAGCTGGTCGATCTCCTCTAAGTCCAATTAAGTGGGTTCTACAAAACTCTCCCCTTCTAATGGATCCAGTGGTGCTATGACCCTGTATTATCCAGATTCAAATGTCATTTTGTAACGTCCCCCCACCATCAACCCCATGGTCGGGCCAACATTACTATGCGGAAAAACACTACTGTAACATATTAGGAATTCTTATGAAATACAATTGCTTAATTAAAGTTAAACACAGCGTAAGCACATTAATACCATTAGCATACATAATCCACGGCATTAACAATAATTCATGAATACAACGGAATACATGTAAACATTGCTAGTATCACAGACATGCATATTTAATTGAAATTATATGCATGTATATACTTATCTTTTAGACTGGATGCAATTCACCAACTGCGTGTAGACCTCCCATGAACCTCCCAGCCTTAGACCACACTGCTCATCACTCTCAGTAGTAGGCCACCCCCAAGTTGGGACTAAGCTCCACTAGATAGGGATTCCTAGGCTAGGCGGGGAATACAAGAAGACACACAGTCACAAGATAAGGATTCTCTCCCAACATCCACTTATGCCCACTGCCCACAGACTCTCATTCCCCACATGTCTGTCCCACCCCAGGAGTATACACCTTCACTGTCACCAAGACATTCCATCGGTTGCTAACCTCCCTTCCCTTGGGCTTCAGCAACATACTGGACCGGAAGTCTCTGAGCTCTGTGGCAGCTACAGGACTCCTTCTAGGAGTTCTCACTTCCTCCACGCACTCTCTCACCTGGAGAGAGTCACTCACAGACTAGGTAACCTACCTCTTCAACAACAATCACCTCCCTCACACTAGCCAGAAAGCCACACGCATTCCAGCACTGCATGGCCACAACAGTCAATTGGGAAAATGGATATGGACATCCAAAATGGAAACGATCAGCGCTAAAGCATAGCACGACTCTCTCTAGTTTCAGAGATGTGTAAGGTGTACAAAGGTTCAATCATAGAGGCCAAACACATACAGATGGAGGATGGAAGAATTGGAAGGTCGAACCCCAGATTCAGGTGATGGTTGGAGAAATTCCCACCCAACTCCTATGCAACAGTTGATGGAATGGCAAGAGAACCCCCAACACGGCTCATTTCCTAGGTTAAATTGCATGTGCCTGGGTTGACACATATCACCCATGAAGCTGCATGCATCCCTCCCCAGAAACTTAGGACAAAACATAGATTTCACATGGCTTTTGGGATAATATTAAATTATTATTCCCAAGGACTTAAGCCCCTAGGCTCCACACTTAGCATCTCTTTCCAACCTTCCAGCCCCCAATCCCTTACCCAGGTTTTGTGGAAGCTTAGTCCCCCATCACTCATTCATCATGGTCGGTCCACACGTAGAGATGTTTTGTATTAATATTGTGCATAATTACATGTACAAAAATCAGGCTCATGGCCTTCAACACTTAGGCTCCCTGGCCTAATAACACATAAGCCCACTAGCTTATATAACTTGGCTCACCAGCCTTATAAACTTGAATTACAGTTCATAAACAATTTTTATACTTCATAGACATGATTTACAACAGGGCTCGGCCTTGGGGACATTACAATCCCCTCCCCTTATTTTTGCACTGTCCTCAGTGCAACTTTACATTGCATCTGCAAGATTTTCAAATTTTTCAAAAAGATGCGGGTACTTTGCCCACATAACATCTTCATGCTCCCATGTTGTGTCCTCAGGACCGTACCAGGCCCACTGGACCTTTACAATCCCTATGGCTCAATTCTAGAGCTGTTTGTTTTTCCTGTCCAATACGCGCACAGGATGCACTTGCAGGACACCTTCTTGCTCCACCTGGATCACATTCCAATCAATTACATGATTAGCATCAGGAATATACTTTTTAAGAAATGAAACATGAATCACATTATGTACAGTCATGGATGTAGGTAATGCAAGCATATATGCAACTGGCCCAATCCTTTCCAGGATTTCAAATGGCCCACAAAATCTGGCTGCCAACTTGGTGCAACTTCCCAGCTTCAGGGAACTCCTGTTAGCTTTCACTTTCAGGAAAACATGATCACCCAATTTGAACTCTCTATGGGTTTTGTTCTTATCAGCACAAATTTTCTGCCTGTCCTGGGCAGCGTTCAAATTCTGCTTAATTTTTATCATTTGGTCCTCCATCTCCTTGAGAAACTCTGGCCCAACTACTGTTCTATCAGTTGGATTATCCCAGCTCACTGGAGTATTGCACTTTCTTCCATAAAGTGCTTCAAATGGGTTCATCTTCAATGATGCATGATACCCATTGTTGTAGGCGAATTCTACCAAGTGTAGGTAGTCTTCCCATCTTGATGGTTTGTCCATCACATACATTCTAAGTATGTCTTCTATTACTATGTTCACCCTCTTTGTCTGTCCATCAGACTTAGGATGATCAGCTGTACTAAAGTTCAGATTCATTCTAAATCCTTTGAACAATCCTTTCCAGAAATTCGAGGTGAATTTCAGGTCTCTGTCGGACACAATCGTTTTACGAATTCCGTACAATCGTGCCACTTCCTTTATGAAAATATCAACAATATCTACTGCCTTGTGAGTAGTTTTAAGTGGAATAAAATGGGCAGCTTTTGTAAGCTTGTCCACCACCACCATGATCGAATCATGCAGCTTTCCTGTTCGAGGCAATCCCGTAATAAAATCCATCGTTACTACTTCCCACTTCCACTCAGGAATGGGTAAAGGTTGCAACAACCCTACTGGGTGCCTATCCTCAGCTTTAACTTTCTGGCACTCCATACATCTAGCGATGTATTCAGAAATCTCTCTCTTCATACTCGGCCAAAAGTAATGGCTCTTGACCGCTGCTACTGTTTTCTGATATACAGGGTGCCCTGCATAAGGTACATTATGCATCTCCTGCAAAATCATCTGTTTCAAGCACTAGACATTGGGTACAAAAATTATGTTCTTGTACAACAGTATTCCATCTATTTCTAATTTATAAATTCCCATCTTTTGTGGCATCTTACCCTGCTGTAGCTTGGCTACCAATTCTCTGTACTGTAGATCTACATTTGCAGCCTCCAGAATTCTGCTTTTAATATTAGTCAGATACATGCTAATCATTGTAGCATGTAATCCATGCACCCTCCTGCTGAGTGCATCAGCCACTTTATTCTCCTTTCCTTTGATATGCTTGATCTCAAAGTCGTACTCACATAGAAATTCCAACCACCTACTTTGTCTAGCGTTTAAGGTTGGCTGATCAAACAAATATTTCATACCATTATGGTTTGTTCTAAGTTCAAACCTCCTTCCCATGAGGTAATGCCTCCATTTCTTTAGAGCATGAACTATGGTTGCCAACTCCAAGTCATGGGTTGCATAGTTCTTATTGTGCTCTTTTAATTTCCTGGACTCATAACAGATTACGAATCCATTCTGACTGAGGACCCCTCCCAGTCCTTCTTTGCATGCATTAGTGCATACTATGAAATCTTCATTTGGATCTGCAATCCTCAGGATTGGAGCATTGGTTAACAGCTACTTCAATCACTGGAAACTTTCCTCACATCCCTCTGTCCAGTGAAACTTCTTCCCCTTTCTTTGCAAGGAAGTGATAGGGTGAGCTATCTTGGAAAACCTTGTGATGAACCTTCTGTAATAACCATCCAATCCCATGAAGGATATAACTTCCGTTACGTTCCTTGGCACTGACAATTCTCTAATGGCTTCAATCTTCTCAGGGTCTACCATTATACCATCCTTCGAGAATATGTCCCAAGTAATGGATCCGCTCCTGATAAAATGAGAACTTGCTCAGCTTAGCATACATTTGGTGCTCTCTTAGCACCTGCAACACCATCCTCAAATGTTGTTTGTGTTCTTCTTCGGTCCTAGAATACACCAGAATGTCATCTAGGAAGACGATGACAAACTTGTCTAGATAGTCTCTGAATACTCCATTCATCAATCTCATAAAAACAACGGGTGCATTTGACAGTCCAAACGGCACCACTGTGAACTCGTAATGACCATACCTTGTTCTAAAGGTGGTCTTGTTGATGTATTCATCTTTTATTCTTACTTGGTGATATCCCAATCTTATATCTATTTTCAAAAATATCTTTGCATCCTTCAAATGATCGAAGAGATTATCAATCCTCGACAGAGGATACTTGTTCTTCATCATTACTTTGTTCAATTACCTGAAATCGATGCACAATCTCATCATTCCATCCTTCTTCTTTACAAATAGGACCAGGGCACCCCAAGGTGACACGCTTGGGCATATATACCCCTTCTTCAGAAGTTATTCAAGCTACAGTTGCAACTCTTTCATTCCTGGCGCACTCATCCTATACGGAGCCTTTGACACTGGAGCTACTCCAGGAATCAAGTTCACAAAGAAATCGATATCCCTTTTCAGAGGCAGTCCAGGTACTTCCTGGAATACATCTTCGAGCTCTTTAAGTACCTCATGATCCTCAATACTTGACACCTTATCCTTAGGTGTTTCCCCCACATGGGCTGCAAATAATTCACAACCTTTTCTGTAGCACTTCTTCATCTGCATTGTTGAGATTTCTCTAACAGTAACAGCTCTAAGAATTCCTTGGACGACTCTCTGATTCCCTTCTTCATATAAGCAAGTGAATTCCTTGTTCTGACAGTCCAAGATGGCATGATGCTTGTCCAACCAGTCCATCCCAATTAGACAGACATAAGAGCCTAACAACAAAATGTTCAAATCGGCCTTCGTGCTCAGCCCATTCATGTCTACAGGATAGGACTTGACTAACTCTGTGACTTTCCTCTTGGTTCCTATAGCTAGCTACAATAACCAAGACTTTTCATGTTTGCTTCTTATCAAATGCAAACTTTCTACCACTCTAGGGTCTATATAACTATGGCTAGCCCCTGAATCAACTAAAATAGTAAATGGTTGGTTTTTTATCATACTTTCTACTTCAATCATGTGTGACTAATACTCATCTTGCTTGTTGTCTAGGGCTGCGTAGATCCTTGGAATTCTACTTCCCATGTCCTCCACTGTTTCAGCCTGCTGAACATTGTGGAGAACTCTTACTTTATCATTTTTGTGGGGGAAATCCCTGTACCTATGGTTTTCTTTACAACCCCAACATTCCATAGGTGGAAGCCTTGACATTTTCCCACCCACTTCAACCTTCCTGGGCTCTCTAAGAGACAGTTGTCCTTGAGGACTATTTCTGAAAAAGGGTGGTTTATTTCCCTTCTACATTTGTTCTTTCTTGAACTTTTTCTGGTCATCCCAAGCCTTCCGAAAGGTAGGCTTTTCTCTTTGTTGTTCAAATAAGCAATTCACTCTTCTTATCGTTTCTTCCATAGTCTTTGGGTAATCATACTGAATCTTATCCCCAATAGGAGGCGGTAATCCACTCAGGTACCTCTAAATATTGACAGGCTCATCTTTGATGAACGGAACACACTTCAGTAATTCTAAAAAATTTCGTTCATACTCATCAATGGTCTGGTTGTCCAGCTTGAGTTCAAAGAACTCTTTCATCTTTCTGTCATAATATCTTTTAGTTAAGTATTTCCTCTCGAAATACCTCTTGAATTATTTACATGTGATGTCCCTTTCCCTGATGTGTTGCACCTGCAAAAGTTGATCCCACCACATGGATGCCTTTCCCTTCAATTGATACATGGCAATTTTTCCCTCTGCATGAGAGGAATAATTCTACAATTGAAAGTATTTCCTCATACCAAGCAACCAAGTTTTGGAATCTTCCTCCTTCTTATGTTCTCCATCGAACGTTGGAGGCTTGATCTTGTTCATTTCCCCTTTCAATTCATCCATCCCAGACCTCTTGTGCTTTCTAGTAGGAGATGGGCTTGAACTACTATGTGCTTCCCTACTGGAATGCTTTGGGGAGCGACGACGATGTCTGCCGACACTCCTTGATCTTCTTTTCCTCTCAAGGGTATGCGACTCTCTGTCTTGCTTGAGTCACTCTCCTTTTTGAATTTCTTTTATATTCTTTCCAGACTCTTCAACATCCTTAAGTTGAATTCACCTTGCTTATCCCTGACTTTCATGAGCGTTTGGCTATTAGCTCGACGAGCCTGGGCATATTTCTGCAATATTTCAATGATTTTCATCATATGTCCTTCCTTATCCATCTCTTTTCCTTCCCCATTAGAGTTTTATCCTTCGACTCCCAAGTTGACATTCCTTCCTTCTCTTTCGTTCTCTGAATTGGAGGCAATCTGCACCTCTTCCATTCTTTGCTCTCAACGACAACCCTATTTGGTTCTAGCACTTGCTAAGCTTATGAAAACACACGTGCAAACAACAGGGATTTGTCAGGTCATCATTCTTAGAAAATTCCACACATTCAAAACCATTATGATTAAGAAAATGCTTCGACTTCACAAATTTTTTGAGTTCTTCTCGGCTCTGTAATTTTCGAGTGATAGCTCCCTCTTTCTTAGCCCCTACCCTCGTAACAAAATGTTGTGACCAAATTCTAGACTACTAGGTGCTACTCGAGCTTTCGACCTTCGAAGAGTTTTAAGGTACACACATCTATCTCCCAGAGTTTCAATTTACCGAATTCGCGTAAATCGGGTGGATCGACGGTCCACGTTTACCCAACATCCAACAGTTAAAAATCCGCTACGATTCTTTTGTCTTCAAAGATTTTAGGACTTTCGAACTTTGGGTTTTGGGGTTTCAGTAACCAAGAGTTCGAAATGTAGTGACCCAAACCACTGGTCACTCCATTCCCTGAACTCCGATACATGAGTTTTTGTACGAGATCCAATGATCCTCGATGATTTGGATCCAACGGTCCAAATATTTTCAGAACTTCGTGAACCGGGAGTTCACGATATAGTGACTCCAAATCTCTTGTCACTTCAATCCCTGAATTCCGATATGGGAATTCATGTATGAGATCAATGGCTATGAGCCTCCCCTGATCTGATGGTCCAGATCTCTCCTAATCTTATACCTGTCAAAGCTCTTCAGCCCTAACTTCCTCTCTAGTTGGTTGGATCCGATGGCTCACAGGATTTCGGCACTTCTTCCTGGAAGCGCTCCACCGTCCAATTCTACCCTCGTTAATCTCTTTCGTGATTTGAGACTTGGAGTGACCAAGAATTTGGCCTACGCTCCAAGTTCACTATCCCTAAATTCATGAAATGATCCAATGGATCAAACCAACCACGATCAACGACCCACGTTTATTCTGGATCCTAGGGTGGCGAGTTTCTCCATCCACTAACCACCTTGCAACTTCTGTCTATCTTATGGTCCTTGCGATTTCACGAGTTCTCCACAGAGAATTCTGACCGTCCAACTTTGCTTCTCAAGGACTTATGGCCAATGACTTGGTACCCTCCTTCTAAACTTTCATCTACTTGATCCAACGGTGCTGATTCCCCATGATCTGACGACTCAAATCTCATCAGCATTTCATGTATCGGGATTTCGTGTGTCACGAGGTCGAAATATTTTCCACCTTCATCCTCCCTATTCCTGAAATGTCGATTTCTTCCTAGACAATTAACAGTCCAGATCTCTCTTAGATCGACGGTTGTGATCCAATCGTGAATTCGCGTTTCATGAATTCTCATGAACTCACCCTTAGACCATTTCAAGTCATGAGTCAGCGAAAGGTTGATCGCTCTCCACACGTCCTTTCCGATGGACGGTCCTGACGAATTCAGGATTTCACGTATCACGATTTCCACACTCCTATGCAAATACAAAGGGTTTTAAACCTTGTGCACATTCTCCAGATTTGACAGTTGTGAGGGTTCTCCTTTCCTCCCAAACAAATTCTATGGCTCCAAAACTTCTGGTGTGGACTTCTCTCTCTCTCTGTGGCCATATACCACACCGACTGCAGTTTTATAATACTGCTACACCTCTTGAGCTTTGTAACACAATCAAGTAGTCTGTTGGCACTCAGAAACATTCTGAGGTCTGAAATTAGTCCTCCAGACACAATTTATTCTCAAAACCTCAGTCCAAAGACCACTTATCTGGCCCATCCAGGCTCAGCATTGAAACTAGGCTCTGATACCATACTGTAATGTCCCCCCACCATCAACCCCATGGTCGAGCCAACATTACTACGCGGAAAAACACTACTGTAACATATTATGCATTCTTATGATATACAATTTCTTAATTAAAGTTAAACATAGTGTAATCACATTAATACCATTAGCATACATAATCCACGACATTAACAATAATTCACGAATACAGCGGAATACATGTAAACATTGCTAGAATCACAGACATGCATATTTAATTGAAATTGTACGTATGTATATACTTATCTTTTAGACTAGATGCAATTCACCAACTACATGTAGACCTCCCACGAACCTCCTAGCCTTAGACCGCGCCGCTCATCACTCTCAGCAGTAGGTCACCCCTGAGCTGGGACTAAGCTCCACTGGGTAGGGATTCCTAGGCTAGGCAGGGAATACAGGAAGACACACAGTCACAGGAGAAGGATTCTCTCCTAGGAGCCACTTATGCACACTGCCCATAGACTCTCATTCCCCACATGTCTGTCCCACCCCAGGAGTATACACCTTCACTATCACCAAGACAGTCCATCGGCTGCTAACCTCCCTTCCCTTGGGCTTCAGCAACAGACCGGACCAGAAGTCTCTGAGCTCTGTGGCAGCTACAAGACTCCTTCCAGAAGTTCTCACTTCCTCCACACACACTCTCACCTGAAGAGAGTCGTTGACAAACTAGGTAACCTGCCTCTTCAACAACAATCACCTCCCTCACACTGGTTGGCAAGCCACACGTAGTCCAGCACTGCATGGCCACAATAGTCAATTGGGAAAATGGGCATAGACATATGAAATGGAAATGATCAGCGCTAAAGCATAGCATGGCTCTCTCTGGTTTCAGATATGCGTAACATGTACAGAGGTTCAATCACAGAGGCCAAACGCATACAGATGGAGGATGGAGGAATTGGAAGGTCGAACCCTGGATTCAGGTGATGGTTGGAGAAATTCCCACCCAACTCCTACGCAACAGTCGATGCAACAGTGGCCTACTGACTTACAAAAGGTGCAATATGAATTCTTCAAAACTATCTGGTATTTCTGCATCATTGTGCAGTGATAAGGGTTGTGACCCGGTTTCTTGCATATTTTGCACCATAACCCTCCCTGTGGTAGAGGATTTGGCATACATGTTTCCATATACTATGTGAATGTTGGGCATTCATTCTTGTGGTGTCCTTCCATCTTGCATGTGGTGCACCAAACGGCTTCTCGTTTGTCCTTGTTCTTATTCTGGTTCATCTGAAATGTTAGATTCTTCAAATCCTCCTTCAATTCCTCAATAACTGGGTCCATCTGCTTGTATTGGTTCTCTTCCAGTTGCAAGGCTACCTGCAGAGCCTCTGCCTGTTTTTGAAATTTCTATTGTCGTAAGTTATTTTAAGTGTGGGAGTAGTGAGTTGACAAGCAGGTGTCGATGTTGCATCTTGGTCATAAGGTATTTTAGTTTTCCTTTTAGTTGCTTGAACCTCTGATCGATCTCCCATACCAATTCTCCTGGTTTCTGCCTTATTTCAATCATCTCGTTCATGTACTAATACTCTGAGCTCGGCTTCTGGAACTCATTTATCAATAATTTCTTAATTTCGTCCAGTGTCCTTGTCATTCTAGGGGCACTATTTGTGTCTAGACTCATGTACCAGTCTAGTGTGCGGTCTCTTAGAATAATCGCTAGCTGCATGAGTTTGGTATCTTCATCAGTGATCTGTTTTGCCTCCCAGATCTTTGCACAAATGAACAAATGCTTCTCAAGGTATTACGTTGCTTCTCCTCGAAATTTTGGTAATCTAATAGTGGGATCATGTTCTGCCATTTTGAATACTGAACTACTACCTCCTTCACGTGGTGTAGATACTTGACTAGTGTTGTTGGAATTGGCTCTTCCAATTGTTTCTCCTAGTATGGATGTACTTCTTAATGTCAGAATTCCTCCGAACTTTGGTTCTCTAAACGGTGGTGTTCTCTTCAGTGTATTAGTCGCACATGGGTTCATGGGTTCGACACTGACATTAAAATGGATAGGATGGTTTCCTTCTCCTCCCGTTCTTGGGCCTCTCATCTTCTTCTTGTATGTTGCGCGTAGGATTTCCTCAATCTGCTCCACAGCCCGGAGATCCTCTACCTCTTCCTCATCGCTTGCCAAGCCTTCCCTCGCAGCTACGACTCTTCTCTTGGTATTCACCTTATATTCATAGGGTAC
Organism: Picea engelmannii; assembly: GCA_009831015.1. Taxonomy (NCBI): domain Eukaryota; kingdom Viridiplantae; phylum Streptophyta; class Pinopsida; order Pinales; family Pinaceae; genus Picea; species Picea engelmannii. The sequence continues at coordinate 241,873 of ML786986.1, forward strand.
TCTGCTATGCGTCGTTCCTTATGACAACAAGATCCACTTGAGTTGGTCATCATCCATCATAATCAGTTCCAAGGGTTCCTCCTCCTTCTTGCCTTTATCTTGACCTCCTTTCATTTATTCTCTCTTTGTCAGTGCTTCCCCCCTTCCCCCATGCATGCAAGGAAGTTTAGTTATCTGATTCCATTTTCATTACGCCTTTGTTATATAGCAGTATCTTAATGTAAGTATACAGGGATTGAATGTACCTTCCTCGAGGTCCACGTAGAAATTCTTGCTCTGCTGCGTTGTATGACTTCGCTATGTCAACTGTAAATTCGGTGATGAAGCCTACCACAATACTATCAAGCCAAAAGTATACTACATGGGTGAATTTGTTGTTCACCTACTATAAATTCTCAAACTGTATGGGGTCCACTCTAGTTATTGAACTTGGTTCGTCGCATGGTTATTCTTCAACCTTAGTATCCAATATTGTAGTAGATACGGAAAATCACAGAAAAAGACTTCATGTAACTCAGTAAATACATATTTATCCAGATATTTGCGAGGTGTGAGTCTAGGGTTTCTATTGTCTTTCTAGGCAAACTCTAGCTCTTTGGTTCTCAACCAACCTTCGATTTCTACTTTAATGGGGTTCCACGGTCTCAACATTCCCTTATAATGGCTCATTGGTCTTCTTGTTTCACTCATTCTTTTCTCGTGCAATCTATCTCATCTACTCAGTCCTCTCTTCTTCCTTTAACACAGCAACGGAACCATTTGATGGTTTTTAACCACTCTCTTTTATTGTCTGAGTTATTGACCCATGGTTCATGTCCTTCGGGTTTCCAACAAAGCCTCTAAAACTATCGTCCCTCCTGGTAAACCAAAAGGCAACACAGTACACAGAATGTACTACGCAGTCTCACCTGAGATAGTTTTAAATGGGTGGTTGTAAGACTCAGGTGTTTACACCCTAGGATTGAGTATGAGATAGGGGTTTATTAACCAGATCCATACACTATGATTTGTGAATGTAATCTACTTATTCCTCACGGGTGCACGTTTCCATTTCACAGTTTAATTCCTGAACAACATAATCATATTCCATAACAATATATTAACTCATTTATTAAGCATAATAATGAACTGTTGAAAGAAAGAAAAGAGATACATGCATTCATCACATTACATTGATATTACTATGGTTCACCCCCTCCTGGGCTACATCCACAAAGATTTGGCTCTTGGCTCTTTGTCACGCGCTTACAATTCCCTCTGATGGGTAAGATATGTATGAGTCGAACTAGATCGCACCAGGATCCACAGCCTACGATCTAATCATCATATCTTCCTCCTCTCCTCTATTCTAGATCAACAGCTTAAAAAATTGGTCCATAACCATATTACATATGCATCAACTTGTATCTAGCTATGATAGATCATTACAAAAACTGAACTAATACAAAAGCGAATCAACCTCTCTATGATACACGTGTATCTCTATTTATATATATCGGGCTCTGCAGTCATTTACAATGTATTACCAAAACCCTAACCCTGTCGACATTAGGTCTTCCTCCCATGCACGCCTATTGTTCTTCCTCCAGCTGTCATTGTCCTTGTGCATGCTTTATTGCATGTCCGTGTGTTGTTTACCTTCCAGTTGTTACTTTCATTTCTGCACGCTTTCTTTCCCACGATCATCCTTCTTTCCACTTCGGCCTGGTGCCAACACAGATACTACCAAGATCTTCTTCGAACGAGTTTGGTTCCACTTTGGGATACCACAGACCATTATCTCCGACCGAGACAGCAGGTTCCTCAGCACCTTTTGGTTGATTCTCTAGGCTCTGTTGGACACCAAGCTCACAAAATCCACTGCATTTTACCCCCAAAATGATGGCCAAACCGAGGTCATCAATTAGATGATTGTGCACATCCTGCGCATGTACAATTCTAAGCATCCCTGTACATGGGACGAGAGTCTCCCATATGTCCAACACAGTTACAATGGGGCTCTCTATAGTTCCACTGGACATATCCCATTTCAGGTGGGTCTAGGATTCCAACCCTTGGGACCCATTGATGTTCCACTTCCTCTTTCCACTGCACAGACAGACTCCTTCCCTCATCAATCTACGATCGACAAAGCCACCAGATTCATTGAGTGGATTCAGCACATCCTCCAACAAGTCCATGAGATTTTTCATAAATCCAATGCTATGTACAAGAAGCGCCATGATCAACACAGGGTACCACACCAGTTTCAGGTCAGCGACAAAATCTGGTTACATTTGCAGAAAGAGCATCTCACCAAGCCCCATCGAAAACTTTTCCCACTTCGTTATGGGCCTTACACTATGATCACCAAGGTTGTGGGTAACAATTCTTTTGAGCTCAAAACTCCACCCTTCCTTGGTCTGCATCTAGTATTCAATGTCGAACTCCTTCGGCCATATTTTCCACCACTATTGGACACCTCTGAGATCGTTGAACAACTAACACCCACAGAGCTCAACCCTGATTGCATGGAACAAGCATCCACTGATTATATAGTGGACACACAGGTCAAGGGCACTCGCCAGCAGCGGATCCATGTTTATCGGGTTGTCAAGGCAGGGCAAATCCTACACCAAGGCAAGTGGCTCACCCAGGGCCAAATCTAGCAGAAGTTTCCTCACCTGATGGTGGAAATCAACGCAATGGAGACCATTTCTTCCTAAGGAGAGAGGATTGATCTAGGTGGATATTGGTGGCCACCCACCTATTCCAACTGGCTCCTCGTGCCCATTTTTGTTCATCACGTCCTTTTGTACTGCTTTATAATTGTGAGTTCTACACTTCTATGGATGTCTGAATCCCCACACATTCTCCAGGTGGATGCGAGTGGCCTCTCGCCTAATCCAACTAGCTTATTTTGTATGTTTTCATGTCAGCACATCTTGATGTAATTCAAGGGTTGTTTTGGGCCCCTAAACATTTTTTTTTTTACTCTCCACAATTAGACTGTAGACGGAGTCAAATTCTGGTGGAGGAATGTGTAGTTCTCTGAAATACCTTTCCAACGAGATATCACACGCCTAAAATGGAGGTCGTATGCAAAATTTACGACCCTAGGAAGTTGAGGTACCAAATCACACCAACTTACCCATAGGGCCCACATGACTTTTGGCGTTTCACCTTCTAGGGTTAGGTTTTTGGATGTCTAGGGTTTTGGAATTCATGAGTACTATGAAAAGGGCCTCTGGAGCCTCATTGTAATCCATTTTTCTCAGACGGATGCATGTAGCAGCCACATCTCTTCTCGGAGATAGCTACCACCATTCAAGCAAGTTTCAGTTCTGTAGTTTTACAGTTTCATCCTTTTTCATTATTTAATAGAAGATATTGTTCACTATATATTTGTGTTATTCTTCCTATATATGTGTTTATTATATTCATTCTATTAATCAGTTCATTATGCTCCTAAATTCAAATCAAGCCCCTAGGAAATAAGTATTGCAAAGACCAAACTGCGTC
>ML786986.1:245380-274127 GCA_009831015.1 Picea engelmannii
ATATCTAAGGACACTCAGGAATTTCCCTGACCGTTATATCTACGTCGAGGTAAGTCCGACGTTCACCGCTCCGGGAGAACAAAGGTGTTGCACCTCCAAAACTCCCTAAGGCTGAATTTATGAAGTGATCTGGACCATCGATCCTCGAATCCTTCGTGATCCTTATCAACTATCGATCTAAGGACTCTGTTAAGAACCCCTCTTAACTGCCCAACCAACTAGGACACATCGTGGAGCGACACGTGGCCCCCTCTTATCCCCTGTTAAATGTCGTTCATTGAACCAAAACCATTCGATGAGAGGCTACATGGAAGAAGATCCGATAGAAAATAGACTTGGTGCTCCGAAGGAACTTGGCCAAGAGTCTTCAAAGTGTGAAGACTCCTGAAGTCGTGAACGGTGAAGTAAACCTCAACCATTAACAGGTAGAGGACACATGGCGCCAGATCTTATAGTCCGGAGACTTAACACTTCGGGGGACTTGAGATGTGGTGAGTTGATAAGCTCTAAAGCCTGGATTTGTGAAGAAACAAGAGTTGTGGATCTATGGATCTACGTGGATATATCTCGACTATGAGATCTGAAAGAGTTTAGAAGATCGATTGTCTAGGGTCGACGTGGATCACTGACATCATCCAGGGTGACGTGGACCCACAACTAAGGTGCCACATGTCACCGGGATATGGACGTTTTGCAGACCTATTATGCATATTAGAGAATGATATGTGTCACCCCTGATGAGGACACATTTCACCCTTGACCCATGTCGTGTGTCATCCCTAGCACTTACATGTTTGGTCCAGGTGGTCGAAGCCACGTGGAGAGATTTTGGGACTTCAGGGAGCATGCGTGTAGTAATAAAAAGGGACGTTCAACGTCGAACGTTCAACGTTCAACGTCCAACGTCGAACGCCAGGTGGTCTAAGCCATGTGGAAATATTTCAGGACTTCGGGGAGTGTGCGTGCAATAATAAAAAGGGACGTTCAGCATCAAACGCCGACTACCGTGTGATCCCCAAATGATAACGCTCAGACAATTTTGGGAGGCCACATCTTTTAAAACAGAGGTCGAATTAGAGCTGGTAACAATCGTTAGAAAGCTATAGGTGAGTAGAAGAGGATTAAGACCTCGGAGAGATAATTTGAGATGATTAGAGTGAGCAAAATTTTGATGCCCCTTCCCTAGAAAGGGTATTTAGGGGTCAGGTGTGTTACACTTTCCTTGTAAGAACCATCACTTTCACATATATAATATTATAACATGAATGTAGTAATATGACATATGATGATGTAACCAAATCTTTTAATATGGTAAACCATATTAGACTTGCCAATTTTCTAGACTTTGTCATATTTTAAAACTCAGCCTTGTAATCAATGCTTGTTGATGTTCAACAATTATAAAAAAAAGAAAGTAAAGTCTCATAAATTTCATGTATAAGCATCAATATCATTTATGAACAGAATGTGTGTACGACATAGGATTTTTACATTTTTTTACAAACAGGACCTTCTATTTTCTGTGAAACCAAATTGACAGCAAAATCAATACTTATGTTGCAAAGAGAAATATAATCATTGTATAAGCAAATGAAACCACATCAGTAAGTTGATGATATTCAATCCTGGGGAACATTTGAAAATAAACGACCTTTCTTTCTCCCTAGGGGGGGGGCACCTATAGTTAGATATTTAATATATCATAGATATTAAAAACATTTAAATTATTCCTTCCAATTGTTTGCAAGATGGTGGCTAGTTTACGAGTCGGCATATGGGATAAGAAAAAAATCCTCTTTGAGACTCTTGTTACTCTTTTTATTATTTATGGATGAAGAGTTTTGGGATGCAGTATCTCTCGAGAATCATGGAGAAATATAGAGGAAATCAAGAAGAATTTTATAACCTATAATCTCAAAATTAAAGGAAATACACCCTATCTTATTCTTCTCTTAGAGGAAAGGATTTCCCCCATTGAGAGCATAGCTATGACTAGGTACCTAATGTATAAGAACAAGTTAAACAACATTGAAGACAAGAGGCTTCCTAAAATTGCTTCAAACTCTATCCATAACCACCTTCGACTTAAGCAAGGATGGCATAAAGATGTTCAATCTTGGCTAAGTCATTGGGGAATCATGGAAGAGACCATTTTGTAGAATAAGGATACTATTAAAAATATTATTAAATCAAAATTTAAGGAGAAAATGTGATGTTATAAAGAGTTGGATGAAAAAAGAAAACTAAGGTATTATAAGGAGGTAATAAACCCCAATCTACAAGAACAAAATTATATCTTTGTTTTGACAAGTGTAAAGAAAAAAATAAGCATTTCTAAATTAAAAACAAATTCTCATGAGCTTCATAGTGAAACTAGGCATTGGTCAATTCCTAAAATTCCATGGGATGAAAAAGTGTGTCACCTTTGTGATAATAAGAGGGTTGAAGATGAAAGGAACTTTCTCTTAGATTGTCCAGCCTATACTGAGATTAGATCTCAATTTCAAAACATTTGTCACACTGCCATCCTTCCTAACCTTTTAACTCAACAAAACTATGGTGATCTTGGAAAGCTTCTCTTAATGCTTTTCGAGCACAAAAACAAAATTTTAAATAATTGCAAGTAATCCCTTACCTTCTTAAGGTCCGATAGACCAATTCGGTCTCAATGGATATTCATCATCATCATCATCATATTAATTGTATTTAATTGTTAAAAAATAAAATCAATTTACCAATTAAATTGGTATATCTTTACTTATATTTTCTATTGATATAAATTTCATATTTTTATTTATAAAATTATTAAATATTTTTATATATAATTTATTTTTAAAATAAATTAATTTGAATTTACATAGATTTATTTATTTTAATATTTATTAGAACTTAAATTAAAATGAATTTATATTAATTGTTTTTAGTTATTGAAAACTAAAATCAATTAACCAATTAAATTGGTATATTTTTACTTATCTTTTCTATTAATATAATTTTTTATTTTTATTTATAAAATTATTAAATATTTTTATATGTAATTTTTTTTTAAATGAATTTATGTGAATTTACTTAGAAAAATATTTTAAAATATAAGAAATAATGTTTTTAATATTATTATTATCATTTTCTTATTTAACATTTTATCTAATTAATAGGGGGCGGGTGTGGGAGGGGTGTTGTATGGCTCTAGAGGAATTCAAGTAATGGATTTCTCTTCGAATCTGGGCTTTGTAACAAATAATATGGCCGAAGCTTATGTCGTATATCAAGGGTTACTACTAATACAGGCTGAACGAATCAGCCAGATAACAAAAGTGGGAGACTCTAAAAACACTATTAGAGACTTCTTCCAGGGATCTTCCCCCAAGGACGTTAAGCTAAAGAAAATTATTGAGAGAATCAAGCTTCTCTTGACTAACATCCCTGCAAAATTATTCCATATACTCAAAGAAAACAATCGAGAAGAAGATAAGTTGGCAAGCAAGGCAATCGATATGGTCCCTTGTTCCTTGAGAGTCCAAGGGCAAGTAAATTTTGTAACCCCCCCCCCCCCCCCCACCTCTCCATAATGGAAGAGGATATAACAAGGAATGGGGTCCAATGGGCCCACTACAATGTCAAAAGGGTGGAGACATGTGAGTTTGGCATGCATAATCAGGTTCTTCATATATATTTACAATGGCATAAGAGAGGTACAATCTCCATATTCACCTAGCTTGTGGAAAATAACATGCCTCTCTTACTGTTGATCATGTCCAAGGAAGCGATTTGGGATGTCACCTGCGGCATTGGTACTCAAGCCTATGGGAATTTAACATTGGAAGTATGATGGGATCACAATCCATTTCAAAGGATGATACCACTGTTGACGATTGCAAAGGAAGTAATGATGAAAGGTAATGTGTTGCAAAGGGAAGTACATGCCACAAATTTGTCCTCTAGAGCATGGGAAATCAATTGTGAATGAGGATACATGCATCCTCACCTTCGAATTCAAGGTAAGGATGGGGGAATTATTCTATTTATCATGATCAAGAAGCAGAGAGTAATATTTCCACTTCCTAGCCTGGATAATCAATGTTGGGTTTTGTTCCGAGGAACATTTGTGGCTCAGAAGTTGATTGTGGGAGTAGTACTCAGCCATATGGACTTACACGAAGGAGGTCTCTATTTCGGATTCATCTATCTATGGTTTCCTCTATGGCTGGAGGATGGTATTTTGTGGAATCAATTTCATGTCGAGGCTCTGGTAAGCCTTCTCGGACAGTCTCTAATTTCTGTTGGATCCAAATTTGTTTCACTTTGCCAAGAAACTCAATTTATTTTCGAGATAGGACGTATAGTGGGAAATAGTATAGGTTGTCCTGGGGACCGACTTGTTCCTCCCTCTTTCTGGATAATTAGGACGTCATTGTGTATTATTCCAATGTGGGCAAGTCTGGTGGGTTGTTTATCATTTGAGGGGACAATAATTCTATAAATTCATCCTTGCAATCATCATAAAATCATGGTAAAAGGAAAGAGCCTCAGTTTACGCAGGCAATGGGGGAGGTGGAATCAATGGAAGACAATTTCACCTTCACCCATCGGCTCTCTCTCAAGGTGGATACACACAGTTCGACCTTATCATTTTCCCTAGAAACTCTGGCCCAGCACAGAGTGTTAATTGGACAGCTCCAAGATGAAGTGGAATTTCTTCACATACATGGAGAGCCACTGCAACGACAATTGGACGTGAGGGAATCAACCTCAGAAACTTCATTTAAGGATTGGGATATGGAAGACTCTGGAAGGAAGAAGGTAAAAAAGATTGAAGATGTTGTCTGACTTGAATTTGGCAATGGAATCACCAACAGAAGGAGCGAAAAAGGAAGAGACCTAGTATGAAAGTTTACATTTATTGATATGCATTGTTTTTTTTTAATGTCTTTTGGGCATCTGATATCAAATATATCCTGAATTTTATATAGAACTCGAAAGATTTGATAAACTACATAGGATTAGTAAGAAACTCTGAGTAATAGATAGAATAGTGATGTTGGGTTTTGTTCTATACCAACCTATCCTCATGCACTCAACGGCCTCGGTAGCACCCTTTTATTGAATAAAAATTTCCCAGATTGTGTTAAAAAAAAACACATTTTATCTAATTAATATGTGTGTTTTGTCTCATTTTTAAATAATTTTAAAATAATAGAATATGGTTTTATCTCGTGATTATAAAGTAGAGTTTAATATTTATTAGTTTCTAGATTTGCACTCTTGTATTGTAGTAATAATAATAATATAATTTTAAGGTCACACCCAAGCTAAACACTAAATTGGTGTATGAGACCCCTTAAATATGGAAGAAGGGACCCCCTCAAGAAAGGGATTTTGACTCCTAAAGGCTACGAAGGTTTACATAACCTACATCCTTTTGATTTGAATATGTAATTTCATATGAGAAAACACATGTTCTTAACCAAAACATATTTTATTGTTGTGTTGAAAAAGATTAATTAGTATCATTAATTCTTTTAAAAATGATATTCTTAAACACTTTTTTAATATTATTAATTTATTAAAAAAAATTAATTATATTTCCTTTTTAATATTATTAATTTATTAAAAAAAATTGAATTATATTTATTGTTGACATATTATTAAATTTTAAATTTTTCAAATTATGTTTATTGTTTGCAACTTATTACTTTAATATTTTTTAATTATATTTATTGTTTGTAACTTAGACTTGTTTGCAACTTATTACTTTAAGATTTTTGAATTATATTTATTGTTTGTAACTTAGACTTGTTAATTATTTAGATTTTTTTTATACATCATTATAAGACCGGGACTAACTGCTTACTAACTATTACTCTTTCTAGCTATTACTCTGGTTTTGTATACAGCAGTGTAGATTTTATAAATTAAACATGAAAGTGTCATGAATATATAAATAAAACCACATTTGACATAAAGAAACCACATTTGACAAATTGATTTCATTGGATAAATTGAAAATGTATTAAAATTATAATAAATGTCAAGCATAAAACAAAATGTACCACAAAAACGACATGAAAGATTTCGATGTCAATTATATAAAATTATTGATTTAGATGTCATTTATATAAAATTATTTTCTAAATATATTGTAATCATTGTATATTTGATCGAAGGTACCATAAATATATAAATAAGACCACATTTGACATATTGATGTCATGATTTGACATACTGATGTCATGAATATGAAAATTATAATAAATTGCACTACTAAATCCATATAAAGGATTTTGATGTCATTTGTATAAAAATATTTTATATACATATCGTAATCATTGTATGTTTGATCACTTAAACATGAAGTATCATAAATATATAAATGAAACCACATTTGACATATTGATGAATATGAAAATTATAATAAATATCCAACATAATTTGACATATTGATGAATATGAAAATTATAATAAATATATACATGCATTACTAAAGCCATATGTAAAATTTTGATGTTATAGATATAAAAATATTTGTTGTTTATATAAAATTATGATTATAACAAATTTTGATGTCATTTATATAATAAAATTTATTTATTTTTGTTGTTTTAGGCTTTGGAAAGTACCATTTTCTTTTGGGATTTTATTCTTGTAGATGTCATGTTAAATATAATAGTGTGCTTTATATATAATAATGTGTTTTATATACTTGAGACATCTATGTATAGTGAATAACATGGTAAGAGTGGATGACATAGTTATGGATCACTTTTGCAATATATAGATTATTTAAAAAATATGTGTTCAAAGTTTATTAATGTTAGTCATCATATTATATTTCCAATGAAGTTGTGCATCAAGATGCTTTAACCAAGGAAGTTGTAGGACCATTTCATTTTCTGGTGTTATTAGATAATTACATTTCTTGATTCCTTCTCTTCAATGGTGGATATGTGTTCATTTTGAAATTTTATAAATGGTGAAAGGAGATAAAGGTGTATAATATGCTTCCTATGTCAATTTATGAGATAAAAATGTGTAGATATTAAATAAATACAGTTATAGTAATAATCAACATAGAAACATAAAATCATTAAACAATAATTTCCTGCAGAAAACCCTTCTAGGAAAAAAAACCCACACTCTAAAGTACATTCAATGTATTATTCAACAAGTTACAAAATGGTTACAATATATTACAGTTTCCATGCTCTCAACAATAGTGTTTAGTAGTAGCATATGGATTCTAGATAAATTTTGTTAGCATAACAGTAAGTTGTAACTCACAATATGTTTTCCTCCAATGCTAGCACACAATAAATAGGTATTAAAAATCATAAAAAATGTATGGTTTTATAGAAATTATACATGTTGTAATTAGCAATAATCAATTGACCAATTGTTGCTACTTAGCATTCATTTCCTACTAGTGATCTGCATTTATTCCCTCCCACTATTCAGTGTTTATTCCCTGCTACTATTGTACATTTATTCTTTGTTACTTCTCATAAATAATTACGTGCACCACTATGGAATTGATGATCCGGATTTATGAGAAGAACTAAATGAAACCACGGATTTATAATGTTAACACAGAGACAAAGTGAACAATAACAAAGATACAGTAAAACTCGACTTCTATTAAATAAGAAATATGTTGAAAACTGTAAAATGTAGACTGAAAACAAGCTTGCTAGAATGGTGGCAGCTTACCTCTAAGAAAAGATGTGACAGCTACGCTCATTCACAAGAAGATGAGTACAATGAGGCTTTGAATGCCTTTTTAAAATAAATATGAATTCCAAAACCCTATACATCCAAAAACCTAACCCTAGGAGATGAAGCGCCAAAAGTCATGTGGGCCCCATAGGGGTAAGTTAGTACATTAACTTACCGGGGTCATAACTTTTGCATAGGATCTTCGTTTAGGGCGCACAATAGCTCGTTGGAAAGGTATTGACAAGAAGCTTCATTTAGGGGGATCAATCAAAGCCTTCAAATATGATTGAGGCGTCCGAACGTGAAAAAACGTTGTTTAGGCCCTCAAACTGGCCCCAGAAGTTAAAAACTGCTAAAAATAGTAAATTGCCAAAATTGCCATAAAATTGTTTTGAGCCAGTTGTAAAAGATGGGTGGCCACCGATATCCACATGGATCAATCCTACCTCCTTAGGAAGAAATTGTCTCCATTGCGTTGAGTGCCCCCATTAGATGAGGAAATTCCTGCTGAATTTGGCCTCGGGTGAGCCACTTGCCTTGGTGCAGGAGTCGCCCTGCTTTGACAACCTAATAAAGTTTGATCCTATGTTGATGAGTTCCCTTGACCTGTGTGTCCAGGATCTGATTAGTAGATGCATGTTCCATGCAATAGGGGTTGAGCTATGTTGGTGTCAATTGTTCTGTTATCTCTGAGCTATCCAATAATGGTGGAAAATAAGGCTGAAGGAGGTCCACATTGAACATTGGGTGCAAGCCAAGGAAGGGGGGCAGGTTAAGCTCAAAAACGTTGTCACCCACAGCCTTGGTAATGGTGTAAGTGCCATAACGGAGTGGACGAAGCTTCTGATGAGACCTTGTAAGGCGCTCTTTCTGCAAGTGCAACCAAACTTTGTCTCCCACATGAAATTGGTGTGGCACCCGATGTTGATCATGGAAATGCGTGTACTTGGCATTAGAATTCTGTAAAATATCCATAACCTGTTGGTGGATGTGTTGGATCTGCTCAATGAACCAGGTGGATTTGTCAGCTACAGTTGGAGCATGCGACAAGTCTGCCTAAGTGGCCGCAAGGGGTAGTGCAACATCCATGGGACACAATGGTTGAAATCCCAACCCCACCTAAAAGGGGTTATGGTCGGTTGAGCTATGTATGGATCTGTTGTAGTTGTGTTGAACATAGGGAAGACTCTCATCCCAGGTGCGAGGGTGCTTGGAATTGTACATGCACAGGATTTGCACGATCATTTGGTTGACGACCTCGGTTTGGACATCCATCTGGGGGTGGAAGGCAGTGGACTTGGTGAGCTTGGTGTCCAGCAGTAACCAAAGGCTCGACCAGAATGTGTTGAGGAACCGGCTATCCCGATATGATATAATGGTTTGTGGGATCCCAAAGTGTACCCACACTCGTTTAAACAAAATCTTGGCAGTGTCCTCTGGTGTGATGCTCTTCTTGCAAGAGGTATGATCTGGATTATTTTCAGCACGAAATGAGAGTGGAGATATAACACAGATATATTGAAAGAGAAACAGTAATATAACAAAGATATAATGGAAATATAACCAGAGGCAAATATATACAGTAATACACGATTTCTATTAATGAAATAAATGTACAGAGACTAAAAATACAAAGTGAAAGACTCGCTAGAATGGTGGCAGCTTATCTTTGAGAAGAGATGTGACGGCTACTCGCATTTGCAAGAAGATGATTACAATGAGGCTCTGAAGGAATTTTTACAATAAACAAGAATGCCAAAAACCCTAGACATCCAAAAACCTAACACTAGGAGATGAAGTGCCAAAAGTCATGTGGGCCTCGTTTGGGTAAGTTAGTACATCAACTTCCTGGGGTCGTAACTTTTGCATATGATCTTTGTTTTAGGCGTATGATAGCCCGTTGGAAAGGTATCGTCGAGGAGATTCATTTTGGGGGCTCAATCATGACTTCGACTATCATTGAGAAGCTTGATCCATAAAAACCTTCATTTATGCCCTCAAAATGGCCTTGGAAGTTAAAACTGCTAAAAATAGTAAATTGCCAAAATTGCCAGAAAACTGTTTTCAGCCACTTGGAAAAGGTGGGTGGCCATCGATATCCATATGGATCAATTATTCCTCCTTAGGAATAAATGGTCTCCATTGCGTTAAGTTCCCGGGGGAGAGGAAAAAGCGTTTGTTGAATATGAATCTTGGTGAGTTGCTTGCCTTGTTGGAGATGTCACGCTGCTCGGTTTGTGGAAGGTTATCACAAGCATGTGGATGGAAGGGTTGGACCTTTTTAACTAGTCTGGATACATGCGATTCTTTTGTGTAGAAGGAATCTTTACACTTTTCTACAATCTTGTCGACCTGCTTCTATTGGATAGAAGGTGCTTGGGTCGAGGCTGTAGTGGTTGCAGTATCCTTTTGTTCATGTTTTGAACAGACTGTGAAGAAGCTGAATTTTGTAGTATGAGATACTACCTTGCAGCACTTTTTAGGTGGAACAATAGTCAGAACTACCTCTAGTATTATGTAGAGATGACCCCCCAAAGTAGCAATGACACTGCGGGGTCGAGACTCATAAACGGCATGGCGCTTCCACATATATGGTTGGCCCAAGAGAACATCATAGACATCCAGTGGGGCAACATCACATAATAACTCATCCTTGAAGGGTTGGATGTCGTATGACAATCGACATTGCTGGCTGACACGAAGATCTCGTCCTTGGCGAAGCCACCCAATGTTGTATGGTTGCGAGTGTGGTGTTGTCGACAATCTCAATTGTTTGACGACCTCTACTGAGATGAGGTTCTCCTGGCTTCGGCTATCAACAATAAAATGCAGCAGGGTCCCCTTCACCCACATCTATGAATGAAAAAGGTGCTCCCCCTCTTCAGGATCTGTTGCTTCTTCTGGTTGAATTTCTACGGTCGTGACAATAGCAGTGGGGTTTGTGCCAATCATCTGTCTTTTACCAGTATTTTCATAATCAGATTATGAATCAGGGTTTGGCTCCTTGTCCTTGATCTTGGCCACCACTGACTGTTTTGAGAGACATTCATCGGTGTTGTGCTAGGGGCTTTTGTGGAAATCGCACCATTTTCCGGTGTCCTTCTTTGTCTTTCCATGACCCTTATTTTACTGTGGCTTGGACTAGTTTTCAGGAGACTATTTGTTAGGGTCGTCTTTGTCATACTTTGGTTGTTGCAGATTTACAAACCCGAAATCCTGTTTTTTCTGGTGCTTAAATTTCTGCTCGATTTTAACAGCATATCGATAAGCAACACCGAGTGATGAGATGTCCAGAAAATCCATTTCAGTTTGGATGTATCTGTGTAGAGCCCCATGGTATTTCAGAACCAAATGTCGTTCGGAGTCTTTCATACCCAGCTTGGTGTGCAAGGTATGGAAGGTATTGGTGAACTCCTGAACTTCTTGGCCCCTCTCTTGCCGCAGTGTGGTCCATCTCATGTACTGGTCCTCATATTTGCCAACAGGGTAATATTGTTCCTTTACCGCGTCCACAAAAAAATCCCAAGTGGGCTCGGCCCCATATATTCCAGACTCCTCCATGGAACTTTGCTCCCAGTAAGTTTCCCACCAGTGTTTGACATGGGGGAGAGCTTTAAGGAGTGTGAAGGTGATATTTTCCCTATCGAAAAAATGGTGAACAGAGAAATAATTGTCTAGCATATTTAACCATTTGTCTAGGGCATCCGCATCTATCTGACCTTCAAATATGTGAATATCAAAATTAACCTGTACCTTGAAAGGCGAGGTGCCTCTAAAGTGGTCATTTGATGAAGATGCACCTGTTTCTATCGGCAGGCGTTGAAGGACTTGGGAAAAAATCTCCATCATTTCGTCCCTCTGTCACGTGAGATCTTTTTCAAGCAACAGAATGATAGGATCGTATGCTCCGTCATTTTTATTTTCTTCCTCCATTGAGGGTTTCTTGGGTGTGCGAGAGCGATTGTCCTCAAGAGAAACAAGATCAAGACCCAACTTTCTATAATCCAACCACGTCAGGGACATACGCTGAAAAACGATCAACAGCAATCTGCTCTGATACCACTGATCCGGATTATTTTCGGCACGAAATGAGAGCGGAGATATAACACAGAAATATACAGAGATATTGAAAGAGAAAAAGTAATATAACCAGAGGCAAAGATATACAATAATACACGATTTCTATTAATGAAATAAATGTATAGAGACTGGAAAAATACAGAGTGAAAGACTCGCTAGAATGGTGGCAGCTTATCTCTGAGAAGAGATATGACGACTACTCGCATTCACAAGAAGATGATTACAATGAGGCTCTGAAGGCCTTTTTACAATAAACAAGAATTCAAAAAATCATAGACATCCAAAAACCTAACCCTAGGAGATGAAGCGCCAAAAGTCATGTGGGCCCCGTTTGGGTAAGTTAGTACATTAACTTCTCGGGGTCGTAACGTTTGCATAGGATCTTCATTTTAAGCATATGATAGCTCGTTGGAAAGGTATCGTTGAGGAGATTCATTTTGGGGGCTCAATCATGCCTTCAGCTATCATTGAGAAGCTCTATCCTAAAAAACCTTCATTTAGGCCCTCAAAATGGCCCTGGAAGCTAAAACTACTAAAAATAGTAAATTGTCAAAATTGCCAGAAAATTGTTTTGAGCCAGTTGGAAAAGGTGGGTGGCCATCGATATCCATCTAGATCATGGCCAAAATTTCCATCTTGGAAAAGCGATCAATAACCACAAAAACACAGTTATTTCCCCGCCTGGTGGAAGGGAGGCCCCACATGTAGTCCATTGAGATGGATTCCCAGGGCATGTCAAGAGTAGGTAGAGGAGTGTACAAGCCTTGTTTATTGATGGTCAGTTTGGAAATAGTGCAAGAAGTGCAGGACCAAATATACTTGCTGACATCCTGTCGAAGTTTCGACCAGTATAAATGTTGCTACATAACTACCACGCCGAAGTGTCCTACCACCCAACTATAGTGGGATTCCAAAATTAGCTTCACTCACTCACTCACTTGATGGAACACAGAGATGGCCCAAATGGCAAAGCAACCCATCCTGAATATGGAAATTATTGAAAGATGTGTTGGCACCCAACATCTGGTAGGTGTTGGTGAATTCAGGATACGTCTCATAGAGGTGGGGCCACCTAGAGGTCTCATGGTCGCAAGAGTCTAACACTGTGGTGAGTGTCGCAACTGGAGGTCGGCTGAGGAAATTAGCGACTCGGTTGGTACTTCATGTTTTATACTTGATGTTGAGGTGGAACCGTTGCAAATATGTGGACCACTTATGATGGCGGTCATTCTATAGTTTTCCTTCTATCAAGTTTTACTGTATCTTTTTTATTGTTCATTATGTCTCTATGTTAACATTATAAATCTGTGGTTTCATTTCATTCCGCTCATAAATCCAGATCAGTGGTATCGGATCGGTCTGCTCCTTGTCGTTTTTAATGCATGTCCCTGATGTGGTTAGGGTATAGAGAGTTGGGTCTCGATCTTGTTTCTCTTTAGGACAACTACTCTCGCACGCCCAATAAACCTCCCATGGTGGGAGAAAAGAAGGACGACGAGATAGGATATCCTTTCAAAATGTTTCTCAAGGAATCCCTTAAGCGACAGAGGAATGATATGATGGACATCTTCGCACAAATCCTTCGATGGACGGTTGCCAATAAGCTATGCATCCACCTCAAGAGGAAGCACCACCCCCTTCAAGGTACAAATCAATTTTGATATTCCTATATTTGAAGGTCAAATAGAAGAAGATGTCGTAGATAAATGGTTAAACCTTCTAGAAGGGTATTTTTCTGTCCACAACGTTTCCAATATATAAAAGATTATATTTGCGCTACTCAAAGCCGTCCCCCGTGTCAAAGATTGGTGGGATACTTTCTGTGAGAAAACTGAAATAGAAGGATTCACATTATTTGCAATTGCACCCACATGGGATTCCTTCAGGGATGTTATTGTCAGTGTTTCATGGAAACCTGCATAGGAGATCTAGCTAAAGCATACACAAACAAATATTATCAAGAAAAGGAAGAGAGATACACAATGAAGAATGAGAATCAATGCATATTATGATCTTATCAATGAGTGAGTGTTCTTCACTCATATAGGCAATGACATCTTATCATTAGGAATGCATGCATAATAGTGACGGTCTAAGATTAGAAAGTCTAAAATAGAACTAGTCAATTAACTCCCACTGAACTAGTGTTAAAGTCTAAAATAGAACTAGTCAGTTAACTCCCACTGAACTAGTGTGCCAAAAATAGAAATTTCTCCAACACCCCCCCTGAACATCATTATGGAGTAAAAATGAGTCCCGGCTACTAGGCCATTTTAGGTACTCATGTACAATGCAACTAATGAACACTAAATAAAAAAGAGGAAAGAGGGAAAACCAGATGGGAACAAAACCCCCCCTCAAAAGATAATGTATCAAAAGAAGAAAATGGCAGCTACTAGGCAATTGTGTTCTTCACTGCAAGATGAACCCTCAAAGTCTGAAACTTCTTCTCACTGAAAGTCTTCGTGAAGATGTAGAAATCTTTATGGATCTGATGAAGTCCTTTGGCAACCTCTCTAGCCTTGTACCTCTTGATCCTATGGACCCATCTGCGCCTGAAAATATACCTTTCTGGTGGAAGTGGAACCAGATTCCAAGTCTAGTTCTGTAAGAGTGAGTCATACTCCTTCTGCATGGCTTCTTTCCATAATGGATTTCCCACAACCCTATTGTAGTTGTGTGGATCAGTAGATTGAACCATATAGCAATGCATGGGCATCGCAGGTTCTGAAGCTGAAAATACATGAGAAGGATCATCATGCTGAGATCGATTCCTCCTTGAATCCAATGGATTCCCTACAAGGTTGTATGTTGCCTGAAGTATGAATTGTGCCTTCTTGGGCATATGTTGAAGCTTCGGCATTGGCTTCTTATCTAGTTGTACTACCTACTTATTTCCATGTACAAAATCTGAGTGTATGGAATCATCTCTGATGTTTGAAACTGATGGAAGCACAAGAGTATATGCATGTTGCACTGGAGATGCATGCAAAGTACTCTCCTTATGTGTAAGTAGAATAGAGGAGTCATCATCAGAAAACTTAGTGAATTTATACAACCTTGACTTGTGATCCACCTCACCAATTGCAATGATGGAATTGTCATGCATGTTAATTATTGAAACTGAATCTGATGTAAATTCAACATTTTTACCTTTCTGAGTGATCTGATAAACTGAGAGAAGATTCATAGAAAGATTTGGAACATGTAGAAAATTCTCAAAATTGCCATTATGGATTTCCACTCTCCCTTCTCCTGCTATTGCTACTGGAGTATCATCCCCCATGAGAATAGGGGGTCTTGAGCATGGACTCAAAGAAGAGAAAACTTCATATTTCACTGCCATATGATGGGATGCACCAAAATCTATAATCCATGAATCAGATGAGGAATTAATTGCAACCAGAGCATGATGATTACCTTTCTTAGGAGCAGGATCTTCTTCCTTCTTCTTCTTCTTGAATCCCTCTGGAATGAAGTTTCCAAGGTTGTTTTGTTGAAGTGTTTGTGCCATAAGATCAATATGTTTCTTCTTGCATGTCAATTCTTTATGATTTGGTTTATTTCAGTAAGTGCATTGTTTTCCCTTCTTCTTCTTCTTGAAATCTGAAGAGTCTTTGGAACCTGAAGAATCATTTAAGGGTTTGGAATATCCATCCTTCCCGTTCTTTTTGGATGACCCTTTTACATCATGCATGGTGAGTGCATGTGCTTTGGGATCTTTCATGAGGCCCATCTGTATGAGTTTTTTCTGCTCTTGCATAAGTGACTTAATGAACTGAGCCAACGTAGGCATTTTCCAATTTGTTCCAAAAAGACATCTGCCAGAATGGAAATTGGAGACATATACAATGTATTATGGTCCTAGCTTGGCCAAGATTGTTAGAATAAGTTGTTTCTCTTATGTAGACCTATCAATACCACATTCACCCAAGCTCAATAGAAAATATTTAAATTTAGTAAAAAAATCATTTATATTATCAAAACTTTTAGGGTCTAAGGTATTCAACTCTACCTCAAGCATATGACCTCGCATATCATCCTGCTTTCCAAAGAGTCCTTCCAAGGTGGTCCAGATCTCGTTTGGAGTCTTGCATGCAGCAACATGAAACCATAAATCAGTGGAGATTAACTCAATAAGTAGTCATGTGGCCTCATCCTTATGGTTCACCCATCTCATCTTTTCAATCGCTGATGTAGGTTTTGTTTATGTCGCCATCGTCAAATTATACAGTCCTTTTCTTTTGAGTTGGAATGTCGCCTTGGGATTCCAATCAAAATAATTGTATGGTGTGAGGATTATCACCAAGTTTGATTGTATAATAGTTGTCTTATCTATCTCTCCCACCGTTTCTAAGAACCCCTAAAAATTTACTCTCAATCTGCAATTGAAAAATTAAGAAATCGCGGCAAAAATGGCACTTTAAATGAAAATCTGTATCAATTTCAGAAGATGGTCTTATGACTTACTTTCTGAGCAAACGATGCGGAATTGCACCAAACGATTGAAAACCCACTTGCATAATGGGTCAATTTACTTCTCACGTGAGTCGTTTCCTCAAAAAACTTAATATTTTGGGAGAAATCATTGTAGAAAGGTACGGCCACAGATTCGTATCAGTTTCAGGAGGCTATTTTTCGGCTTACTTTCTGAGAAAATGGTGAGGAATCTCACCAAACGCTTGAAAACCCACTTGCAAAATGGGTCGATTTACTTCCCTAATAGGCCATTTCCTCAAAAACTTAATATTTTTGGAGAAATCACTGCTAAAAGGTACGACCACGGATTTAGCTCGCCGAACTTCAATTTTACTTATTCGTTGGTTTGTCTGGCTTGCTCAAAGCAATGTAGCTCTGATACTATGTCAGTGTTTCATGGAAACCTGCACAGGGGATCTAGCTAAAGCATACATAAACAAATCTTATCAAGAAAAAGAAGAGAGATACACAATGAAGAATGAGAATCAATGCATATTATGATCTTATCAATGAGTGAGTGATCTTCACTCATATAGGCAATGACATCATATAATTAGGAATGCATGCATAATAGTGATGGTCTAAGATTAGAAAGTCTAAAATAGAACTAGTCAGTTAACTCCCACTGAACTAGTGTGCCGAAAATAGAAATTTCTCCAACAGTTATTAAGGAACAATACTACCCTGTTGGAAGTTATGAAGACTTGTATACAAGATGGACCACACTATGGCAGGAAAGAGACCAAACAGTCCCAGAGTTCACCAATTTCTTCCATACCTTGCGCACTAAGATGAGTATCAAAGATTCCAAGCGACATCTGGTGCTAAAGTACCGCAGTTGTCTACATAGATACATCCAGACAAAAATGGATTTTTTGGATATCTCTTCCTTGGGCGCGGCCTATCGATATGCCGTCAAAATCGAGCAGAAGCTCAAACAAAAGATGTGACAGTTTGGGTCTAGGAACCCCTCACGACAGAAGTAGGGAAAAGGCATCCCTAACCCACAGAAAAAAGGATAGAGCAAAGATGGGAAAACTCATGACAACCAGTCCAAGCTGTAAGTAAAGAATGACAATGGGAAGACGAAGAAAGATATAGGGAAGTGGTGTTCCTTCCATAAGAGCCCCTCGCATAACGTTGTTGATTGTCGCTCAAAGCAATCATTAGTGGTTGAAGTAAAAGCCTATGAATCAAATGCGAGCTCTGACTCATAGTCAGAACCAAAGAAGGGGAGACAAATCATTGACGTGAAACCCAGTGCCACCGTTGCTACCACCAAGATCCATCCTGGTGAACCTGATGAGCCAGAGGAAGGCGAGTGTCTCTTTCATTCACAGATGTCGGTGAAAGGAACTCCATTTCACTCCGTCGTTGATAACGGTAGCCACAAGAACCTCATCGCAGTAAAGGTCATCAAGCGTCTAGCCCTGCCGACAACGCCGCACCCGCAGCCCTACACCATCAGATGGCTCTGTCAAGGAAGTGATCTTCGCACCATCCAACAATGCCACCTGTCATATGGAATCAAGCCATTCAAAGATGAGGTATTGTGTGATGTTTCTCCCCTTCAAGTTTGTGATGTTCTTTTGGGCCAACCTATTTATAGAAACATCATGTTGTATATGAGTCTAGGCCTCACAGTGTTATTATTAATTTGAACAGGAAATTGTATAGGATACCCGAGGGAGTCCCACATAGTGTTATTGCCTTGATCTCTACCAAGAAATGCATGAAGGTCATGGAATGGAATGGCCTATGGCCTATCTCTTATCTCTACCAAGATAAGAGCCATCATGGAATGGCCTATCCCTAGGGATGTAGCGGACATCCGATCATTCATGGGAATCAACAGGTACTACTGTTGATTTATAGAGGGATTCTCTAAGATTGCATACACTATAACATCCCTACAAAAAAAGGGAACCAAGTTTAATTAGTCACGGAAATGTCAAGACAGTTTTAATAAGTTAAAAGAACTATTAACAACCGCACCAATTTTAAGGATAGTAGACCCAGATAAAGACTTTGCAGTATGCGTAGATGCGAGCAAAGAAGGTTTTGTAGGTGTCCTAACTCAATAAGGGCACGTTATTTGTTACGAGTCCCGAAAACTAAAAGAGCACGAATGAAACTACGTCACTCATGACTTGGAATTAGCGGTTGTCATCCATGCATTAAAAATGTGGCGACACTATATAATGGGCAGAAAACTTATGTTGCTAACTGATAACAGTGGTGTGAAATTATTGTTTAGTTAACCAGACCTTAACGCAAGGCAAGCAAGATGGTTGGCCTTCTTGAGGGAATTCGATTTCGAGGTAAGACATATCAAGGGTAAGGAAAACAAATTGGCAGATGCTTTAAGTAGAAGGACTCATGGGTTTTTTGAGATAAACATTAGCATGGAAGAAAGCGACATTGAGCAAAGGATAAAGGCTACAAGTAATAATGATGAAAAATACATTAAAACAGTGGCAAATTTACAAAATAATGCAGAAAATTTAGACAGAAGAGATCTGAGTTTGGACAAAAATGGTCTACTAAGATTCAAAAACAGGTTATACATACCATATTCTGTTGAATTAAAGTTAACAGTTTTGGACAAAGTACAGAAGAAGCCATATTCTGGTCATCCGGGATACCATAAAATGGTAACAGCACTAAGGAAATTATTTTATTGGCCTAATATGAAAGGCAAGACAGCAGAATACTTGTCTAAGTGCCTAGATTATCAACAGGTGAAGGTTGAACACCAGCACCCAGCCGGCTTGTTGCAGCCTCTACCTGTACCGGAATGGAAATGGGATATTATATCACTGGATTTTATCACAGGTTTGCCTAGAACTCAAAAATAGAATGATTCAATTATGGTAGTAATTGATAATCTTAGCAAGTCTTCACATTTTATTCCTGTAAAATCTACTTATAAAGCTATTAACATTGCTGAAATATTCATGAAGGAAATTTTTAGACTGCATGGTATTCCTAAAATGGTGATTTCGGATAGAGACGTAAACTTTACATCTACGTTTTGGAAACGACTGTTTGCAGGGTTGAATACTAACTTGAATTTCAGCACAAGCTACCATCCACAAACGGATGGGCATACTAAACGAACAAACCAAATCGTGGAAGATACAAATGTACGTAAGGAAGAAACCAAGTAAGTGGGAAGACTACCTGCACTTGGTGGAATTTACATGCAATAATGGTTACCAGACATTGGCTAAGATGAGCCCCTTCGAAGTAATGTATGGCAGAAAGTGTACCACTCTGATTAGCTGGGATAACCCAGTTGACAGACTCATGGTGGGACCAGAAATGCTCCAGGAAATGGAGAATACAGTAAGAAAAGTACAACAAAATTTAAAAGAGACACAGGACAGACAAAAAATTTACGTGCACCTGAAAAGAAGACACCAGGAATTTCAACTTGGGGACCATGTGTATTTAAAATTCAAAGCAAGAAGAAGTTCACTAAATCTAGGGAACTGTTCCAAGTTGGTGCCCAGGTTTTGTGGCCCTTTCGAGATCTTAGCTCGAATTGAACTCGTGGCATATCAACTTACACTTCCCACAAATCTGAAAATTCATAATGTATTTCATGTTTCTTTGTTAAAAAAATATGTTCATGATCCTACTCACATGATCGATTGGAACATGGTGCAGGTGGAACCAGAAGGCGAGTTCCAAGCAGAACCTATGCGCATTCTGGATAGGAGAGAAACAATACTACGGAACAGAGTTGTTGCCCAAGTAAAAGTGCAATGGAAGCACTTTAGCCCTGAGGCGGCCACTTGGGAATTGGAAGAAGATTTGCAGAAATATTATCCAACCCTGTTCCGAGAAAGGAACAAACACTGATGACAGTGTTGTATTGAAGGGGGCAAGGATGTAATATCTCCAAAAATAAAATATTATTAAAGTCTGTATGCACTTAGGAATTTATTTCCGTTTTTGGAAAATTATCGCCATTTATGGCAATTCCGAATTTAGAATTTGGTTAATTGTAATTAATTATTGTGACTGTTGGGAAAAGATTTGATTTGCCCAACCAACTCTTTGACTATGACACTTGTAAGAGACAAATATTTTTTATATTTACTGCTGAGGGACAAATGGAACAACCAGGTTGAAATCAACTGACCATGACTCCATGACTGGGGAACAGGCTTGAACTACCTCAGGGCTAAATTTTACAAGTGGCAAATTAGGAATTTGGCCATTGGCAGCCCTTGAAAATCAGGGATTTGTAAAGTTGCGAAAATTCCCAAGGGGAAAATACCTATGCACAAGATGCTTTTGCATATATAGCATATGGAAGGAGGCAGGACCCTACCTAGTATGTTGGGGAAAAGGAAAACTCTTGTTGTTATGAGCACTGTTTTCTGAGTGTGAGGCAGGGAGAATTGCTAATCTGAAAGAGGAGTATAGAGAAAGAGGAGCTTCAAGGTTCGCCCTCATGGATTCACGGTGAGGCTAGGGGGTGAACGGAGCAAGTATATTGGTTGTTCTGTTCTATCGTTGGGTGGAACTTGGTTGTTCCATTTGTTTTCCTAGCACTTTGTTCAAATATGTACCTCTACTTATTGTTTTTCTAAATTGTTTTATTGGATAATGGCTGGCAGAATGAAACGAATTGTAGAATAAGTTTTCTTTTACAGTTTGAATTTATCAGTGAGTAGAACTAAGAAACTATTGTGTGTGATAGTTGTTGGTGAATGTATAGAAGTTTACTATTCAAATAATGTACCCTCTGAATTCCGCAATGGGAAAAACAAATATCAGTTCAATTTTGTTGTTGATATTAGGAAGATTTGGCATAAGTATGAATATAGATTCAAGTATAAACATGCTTCAAATTATTTCAGATTGCTACAGGTTGACTATTCTTAAGTGTAGATCTATAGGAAATATTAGTGTATGCGTTTACATATTACAATAAATATACCCTAAACAGAAGTATTACCATGATAACTAGAACCTATATCATATATGTAGTTATATCTATATGTATAGATATTCGCTTGAAGAATATTTAAATTGTACTTACCAAACGAATTTTTGAGTGAATATCATAATCGAAAGACATATATGTATATATGTTGCTACCATACGGATTTCCATGCTATATGAATATCTAATACACAGAAAAATATTTATTGACTATTACAAGTATTTTCCATTAAATCCGACTATATTAAATGTAGCAGAAGGTTACAATACTTCATTTTAGTAATCTCAGAAGCAAATGTCTAGCGACATAAATACATGAAACATGTTACCTATTACAGAGTCGGTACAATACTTAAACGAGTCTTTACACTCTATACAATATATGCGACCATAACTATTAAATAGTGAAATTCATATTTAATATGGGGTTTCCCCTCTGTCCTTTCCCTTATGGATTGAAGATATAAGTAACCAACTTCTATAGGAGCGTGGTGTAAAACCATCACACTAATAGTATCCTAAAGTGGAACCTGTATCACTTCAACAAAACCTGGATGGTTATTTTCTTTCAACATTGTAAGTTGGAACTCGAATACCTTTCGAGCGAGGTGTCCTTGTCAATCCCCAAGCCACCGAGCGGTTAAGTCCTACAAGGGATTACCAAGAATATTAGTAATAGAGTTATGCAACAAATCAACAAAAATTAAATATCGAAGATAGAGTAATGTTCAGGATGAGTTCACGAAAATTAACATTGCAGATTTAATACAGGAATAAACACTTAGCTTGAGGTTGGCATGGGTATTTTCCCATCTGCGTCGCTGAGAAAACTGTCCATAGACAGAAGGGGAGGAGTGGATCTTGAAATGACTGATGGGTACCCTCGCAAAAGAAACAGGGGTCCCATCATTAGTCTTGTAACCGAACGAACTTAAAATATTTACGCGGAGTGTTTTAGTAGACAGAACATTCTAAACATGTAATATATATATATATATATATATAGAGAGAGAGAGAGAGAGAGAGAGAGAGAGAGATCGTCTAACTGAAAATTATAAAAGACGCACAGTACAACATATGTTCCACAGAAATAACCATCTCGGATCACCGACAAGGTTGCGAGATAATGTCCTCTTAATACCACATATTTATAATAAAGAAGAATACATTCAAGAACAGAGTTCCAATCATTCAAAGTTATTTTACGCTAACAAAGTGAAATTCGATAGGTTAACCACATATTTTTTCCAGATCAAAGTGTACAGATAGGGTTACGGGACACTAGTCACAATGCCCAAACTTGCGATTTGATGACAAAAACACACAGACAAGAACCGAGTATTCAAAACAGAGCCCAAAATATTTCTTTTAAACTTAACATCAATAGAGAGGCCTCACGACCTTGACCTCCTATACGAAAGCTAAATAGAAGGGAACCACAGACATATCTCTACCTACGAGCAGGAGGGGAAAGAATAGTCTCGTTTCAAACACAGATGCTTCCTTAAAATATTTACGTCGTGGCTCAAACGATGTAAATCCCAGTCAGTCCAGGGAGACATTTTCTCAACCTTAAGAACCGAGGGTTTGGGCATTCATGCCTTCTCGTTTTCCTTACGAATGTAGGAGATACATAGCATAATCCACAAGAGAGGTTTAGTGCTCAATTACTCGTGCATGACGCTTTCGATGGAATTTTGGGATCACCATAACATCTTTTTATTCATGGAAGAGTTCGGTGATAGGTACACCATGAGTATTTCCAATAAAATACAAGTATATTTTATTAAAGAAACAACTGAGGACAAAACCAAATAGCATTTTGGGATTTTCTGAGTTAAGAAAACTAAAAAGAAACTGTGTGCATAAAATGGCTTACAAACAAATGAAACCCTTGAATAGCGAATAGTTATCCTCACGGGAGAGACAAAATCATAAGCCACCACGAGTTAGAAAATATGTTTGTTATACAAAGCTTGGATAGTAGTACTCCGGAAAGTTAAGAGTAACGAGAATAAAGGCCCCCAACCAGCAATCTTAAAGAAACTAGTTGTAGAGACAAGCTCAAAATACGAATGACCCTTCCTTACATCCTACAGTTAACTCGAGCGATGGAGTTTTTGAGAAACATACATGGTAATGGAGGAAACCAGTCGGACGTGTAATGTCTTCTTGCCTATGCAGAGAAGGAACCCCCCTTGTCGTCGGTGGTTACACATAGAGTAAGGTTGCAGAAGTTAACGTAGAGAGTTTTTTAAAAAATACATAAGAGCCAAAGGACGAATGAAACATTAGCCACCTAAGTGACTCACGTATCGCAATATTAATGGCGATGGATGCCTTGAGAACTCAGTCCATGTGAATATGTGCACATGGCGTATCCTTATTGGTCATTATAACCTAGAACTATATAGTGCAGGAAGAACCTCATAACTCTCTACCATAGCAGTTAATATTTTTTACGGAAAAGTTATAACTACGCATTGAATCGAGCCCACTAACATTGTTAGTGCGAGTCCCTGTCATGAAACTGTATGGCTTCCACAATGGACAGTAAGCTTTAGGGTGGTGACATGTCGCGCCATGAAGGTTTCTAATCCCAGTGTTAGAATATGTACTCAGGTGACCCTGTCGTTGATCAGTGGTGTGTGTCAAGACCCACCAACTACTATGGAAATCCTAACAAGAAGACCGATAAGGACGTCCATCAATGTGACAATTAGGATGCGCATTCAGTTAGGGTATGGACGTTGCAAGGAGATCGTATGCGACCAAGGGTAAACCCTTCAGGTAATACATGCGATTATATGCGCTCTAGTAAAACTCCAACCAAATAATATGTTGCCTTGGATATAAAAATGTTATGATAATGGGTTGCATCTAATAGCAATGTTTTAATAAGTTCTTGTTTTACATAGAATTTGTAAGGGGTTAGAATAAAGAAAAGAAGATGGATTG
The DNA here is from genome assembly GCA_009831015.1 of Picea engelmannii. Taxonomy (NCBI): domain Eukaryota; kingdom Viridiplantae; phylum Streptophyta; class Pinopsida; order Pinales; family Pinaceae; genus Picea; species Picea engelmannii. Next base: position 269,567 of record ML786986.1, read on the forward strand.
TTTGGAATGGTCATAACAAAGTTTGAAGTATCCCTTCAGTTGGATGTGAGGAAGAGAGCACCATGTCTATTTGAATATGGAACTCTAGTGAAATACTTTGTTAGGTACCCTACTACAAACAAGAACTTGTAGACTAGAGTTACTTTAGACCTTATGGTCATGAATCACTAATAGTGTTATGGAGAGGCCCCACTTCAACTTGTTTGTCATATGTTAACACATGGTTTGAGTAATAAGAATAAGTACGAGTTACTTGGAAAGGGTAATCACCTTATTTCATTCACTGATAATAAAAATAAGTACACATCGTATTCCAACAGAAATGTTTTAATTGCAAATAGATCAAGTGTAACAGAATAAAGGAGTTTTAATGCACCTAGCAATTTTTTTTTTAGTTGGTAATTTGGGGTACATTACAGCAGGATTTTTAAAAATGAGTCGTAAATAAAACGTTAGATCCCAATCTATATTCACAACACACCTCAACATCCATGTGATGTGTCATGTCACAAATAACAGATAAGTCGTCATAGCACACCAGACAAGTCAGGAAATACAGAAGATGAGACATCCCAGAACAAAGCATTAACACATCGGACAATGACAAAGCCAAAATACAATAGGAGATGTTGACATCAAAGAACTTGGGACACACAGGACAAGTCAGGAGACACCGAAACTGAGAAGTCAGCAAGCTAGATCTCAGATGCCACGTCAACGTATTGTACCAAATACCATCATTGGTAATTTTGGGGTACATTATAGCAAGATTTTTAAAAATAAGTCGTAAATAAAACGTTAGATCCCAATCTATATTTACAACACACCTCAACATCCATGTGATGTGTCATGTCACAAATAACAGATAAGTCGTCACAGCACACCGGACAAGTCAGGAAATACAGAAGATGAGACATCCCAAAACAAAGCATTAACACATCAGACAATGACAAACCAAAATACAATAGGAGATGTTGACATCAAAGAACTTGGGACACACAAGACAAGTCAGGAGACACTGAAACTGCCAAGACAACGAGTTGGATCCTAGATGCCATGTCAACGTACTGTACCAAATACCATCGTAGTTCATGTGTGAGGTGCCACAACAGAAGAAGCATGTCAAAAAAGCATGGTGGCAGGCCATAGGGCAGAGGCCGAATGGAAGAACAAGGAGGTGGAACTTGAACCATCTAAAAATACAGAGATTCTTGAAAAAAATTGTTTGTAAAAATTTGGATTATGGATGCCATTGTACAACACACCCAACCCCTAAAACATTGATAATTTTTTATTTTTAACAACATGCATTTTCTCCCATTCAGCATACGCTTATTTATATCATCATTCTCTCTTTTGACAATAACCACTCATAGTTATACTAAGTTTTACTATTCATTGTATATTTTCAAAATGACTCGAAAGAGACTAAACTCTTATACAACACTAAATATTAAACAATCTGGACCAAATTTCTTCATTGAATTTTTTTAAAATATATCTATATTTAAACTTCAGAAATACCTATTTTTAGCATATTATAGTCATCCCATAAGATATTCACACTTTCCACTTGTCTATTCATGATTCTAGATAAAAGTTTTCATGTATTGTGGTGATTAATGATTATCCTAATAAATACACACCAAAAGAGTGTTGTTTACTTTGGAACAAAGAAAGTTAGAAAATCTGATTTGGCTTTTAGCTCTTGCTTATTTTAACCACTCAATTCATTGACTTTGCAATGAAGAAAAGAAAAGAAATTCAATTTTCAAATGTTTTATAAAATTTAATTTAATGGTTAATTTTTTGGTTTTTCAAATATTTGATTTAATTAAATTTAATTATTTAAAAATAAAAAATTTAATCTAATTTCATTAAATATATTTTGTATTAAATGTGTTTTGTTTTGTTTTTGTTTTTCCCTTTTGTTTTTTTAAAACCTATAAATTTTAATTTAACCTTTAATTCTTGAAATTCTTTTAACCACTTGACTTTATGCTTTCCAGTGAAAAAGAAAAGGCAAGGCACTAAGATTGTTTCTATGTTTCAACTTTGAATTAAAAGGTCTCAATTTTAACTTTCAATTATAGGTTTTATGTTTTTATTGATGGTATGTCTTGTTTTTCTTTTCATAAATTTCTTATACAGGGAGTGACAACATCGAGAAGCCAATATTAAGGCAAATGCCCTGTGCACCAAAAATACCATGTTAAACTTTGTGATAAACAAGATGAACGCAATTTTGGTTAGCATGTTATTTTGCAATTATTGCACTGACTAAGTATCGAAATTGCAATTATTGCAATAAATAAGTAGCGAAGAAAAATATTGGAACAAGTATAGTTTTCACTAGAAAGCTTGAAAAAGAGACGACACCTAGAAGAATGACCTTTCACAATAATAACATATAGTCGTCAACCTATAATCAATGACAAGTATACAATAGTAACCTTGTTACCCTCCCCCTGTCAGTTTGTCCCTTAATCAGACAAAGGGCAAGAATGAATTGCAAGTGAGTTAATCAAATAAAGCAAATAAAGGGACAGCATGAATTACAAGTGTAAGTGTATAGCTAATTAATAATTTAAAACAACCACTGGTTTTGATTGATAATAAACACGTAGGCAAGCTCGACAAAAAAAAAAAAAAATTATTGTGGTCAAATAACCTTTGCTAAATTTAACACAATATTTAAGAGCAGAAACTTACTACCTTTGCAACGCCTCTTAATATATTGTTTAAGGGAAAAGAAAATATGATTAGTTTATTGTTTAAGGGTTTTCAAATGAAAATATGATTAATTTTATTCACTTCTAATTTTATAAAATTATTATATAATATTATATTTTTTCTTTCATAGTATTTATTTTTTACTATAAAAAAATTTGACATGACTAAAGAGTTGAAGATGAAACGTCTTTTTTTCTAGAGTGTTTTATGTATAGATATATTAGATTTTAGTTTTAAAATATTTATCACAACACCAACCTTCTTAACATTCTAAGTCATTAAAACTATAGTGATCTTGGAACACTTATGGTAATGTTTTTTTGAGCATCTAAGTAATATTTTAAAGAAATCCAAGAAATCTCTTACCATTCTTAAAGTTCAATAGACCAATCTTGATCTCAATAGACATTAACCTCCTTCATCATCATTTATGCTTGTATCTCAACTTATATCACAGTGTACAACTTCCACTAAACCTTATATTTCAGCTACAGACTTGTAAATATGAATCCCCACCTCTAACATCTGTTATACCTGCAAGCTAGTGTGCTTGGTCCCCCTGGTCTTTACTAAACAGCCTTGTCTAGTTGTTCTACCAAATGTTGTTTTTGGTCAATATAAATTTAAAGGAATCACTATTTTTTGTTTTTCAAAATTTATTTCTGAATGCTGAAATGGATTCAGCATGCTGAAAAAACTTGGAGCAGATTATACAAAAATAATCACTCAAAATTATGGATCTAACAATTTCTAGCTGGATTTCAAGAAAATATCCCCTTAAAAAATCATCATTTGGTAGAACATTTAACCTACCACTTTACTAAACCACACCAAAAAAAATCAACTTGGGTCACTGCCTCCAGCTAAGTTGAATTCTTCCTGACTGCCCTGCCTGGAGGATGTTTCTTTCTTCTTCTTTTTTGTGACCAGCTCGCGTTAACAAATACATGCACCCTTTAGAACTGCACTGGTGCAACATGAACAACATTTTTCACACTATAGTGCATATTTTGTTGAAGGTGTTGGTTAGCTGTTCTAAGAAATGGTTTTTTTTTTCAGCAATATAAATTATTACAAATCACTATTTTTTGTTGTTCAGAATCTATTTCTGAATGCATAAATAAATTCAGCATGCTGAAAAACTTCTAGAGCACTTGTATTTTACAGAAATAATCACTTAAATCTACAAATCCAATAATTTCTGGTCGAATTTCGGACAAATATCCCAAAAAAAATATTTATTTCGTAAAATCTTTAACCTACCACTTTTGTTAAATCAATCCAGTTCCACGTTATCGATATAACCCCTGACACACCTCCGGCTCTACATCTCCAAATTGGACAATGTACAGAGCAGAATCTGCAATTCTGTAAATCAGAGGATTCCAGCAAAGCGGGGGCGATTTAGTTGTTCCATAGTCTATGGCTCCCGAAGCTACTTTTACACTGGTAGATTCCAAATTTGTCGAATTTGATTCTTCGGGCATCGACCTCACAAAGCGCACAGCTCGCACTTGCACTTGAGATAGGTTTCTCCTAAAGAAAAAAACTGCAGCATTCTGCATATGCTAGGACACTTCCAAGCTTCTACAGACAGAAGCCTTCTGAAGTTTCTAAATTGTTTCTAGGGTTCAAAAATTGGCAACGTTCAGGTTTTTGCAGAAGCAATCTGATTTCTTGCTAAGATGACCTACGAAGATTTTCGCTGTATTGCATCTATTTGGGCAGAGCGAATTGGTTCAAACTGCATATGCTTTTTCAGTCCATCAAACTTTATGACATTTAAGAAGGATGAATCTGGGAAGATAGCTATGTTACCATTTTCTCT
>ML786987.1:0-15941 GCA_009831015.1 Picea engelmannii
AGCATGCTCAGTAATGCCAAGTTGCAGCAGGAATTGTGAGTAGAAGAAGTACTTACAACATGCTATCTGATAAATCGGTCACCGTCAACTACAATAAACTGTAATATTCCAGAAGAGGTATGGACAGGTCATTCGTGTGATTTTTCAAATCTGAGAATATTTGGTTGTGATGCTTATGCTCTTACTTCTAAAGATCAGTGTTCTAAGTTAGATCCTAGATCAAATAAATATGTCTTTGTTGGTTATGGTTATGGAGTTAAGAGGTACAAATTGTCGGATCCTACTGCTCACAAACTCATCATAAGAAGAGATGTAGTATTTGATGAATCCTCACTCTTAAAATCAAAACTGGTAGATGTTGAAGTGATACAAGAACAGGTACCGCAAGTTCAGCAAATTCAGTTGGAAACGCAGCCATCTTTAGAAAGGGAGGAGCATGAAGAAGTTCTAGAAGAAGAAGATGAATATGCAGAACATATAGATGAAACTTAGGATATGCCTCAACCATCTCTAAGGATATCTTCATGGGTCAGGAATCTTCCTACAAGGTATGACGATTATGTTTCATCTGTGGATTTGGTTTATATTGATGGAGAACCCAATTGTTTTCAGGAAGAAATTAAGGTATTTGAAAGTGCTCAATTGAAGAAAGCTATGAAAGAAGAAATGGATGCCTTAGAGAGGAATAAAATATGGGACCTGGTAGAACTTCCAAAGGACAGGAAGGTTTTTTACTGCAAGTGGGTCTACAAAATGAAAAAGGGTGTTGATGATAAAGTCGAAAGGTATAAAGAAAGAGTGGTAGCAAAAGGGTATTCTCAAAAGGAAGGTATTGATTTTCATGAGATATTTTCACCAGTTGTGAAGCTTGTTTTAGTTCGTGTTGTGTTAGCACTAGTTTCTTTACTTGATCTTGAGTTAGAGCAGGTAGATGTTAAAACAACGTTTCTACATGGAGACTTAGATGAGAATATATATATGGAACAACTAGAAGGGTTTGTTCAGGATCAAAATAAGAGGTTTGTTTGCAAACTCAAGAAGTCATTGTATGGCCTGAGACAGTCTCCCAAGCAATGGTACAATAATTTTGATTCCTTCATGGTGAGCCTAAATTTTACAAGTGAATATGATCATTGTGTTTACTTTAAAAAGTTGGAAAATAGCATGTTCATTTATTTGGTGTTATATGTTGATGATATGCTCGTGGCAAGTAAAAGTATGGTTGAAATCAACAGGTTAAAGGCGTAGTTCTCTAGGGCATTTGATATGAAGGATCTAGGAGCAGAAAAACAAATCTTAGGCATGGAGATACACAGAGACAAGAAAAATGGTAAGTTATGGTTATCACAACAGAAGTATGTGGAGAAAATACTTATGATATTCAGTATGAATAATGTGAAACTCATACAGATCCCTTTGGCTTCCCATTTCAAGATTTCTTCAGGTTTATTTCCTAGTAATGATGAAGAAAAGGATTATATGTCTTGTGTGTCATATGCTAATGTAGTGGGAAGTTTGTTATGTGTGATGGTGATTACTAGACCAAATATTTCACATGCAGTTGGTGTTGTCAGTCGATACATGGAAAATCCAAGAAAAGTGCATTAGGAAGCATTGAAATGGGTCCTTCGATATCTTAGAGGCACAAGTACTTATTTTATCACCTATGATGGTTCTAGAGATTCAATTTGTGGTTATGTAGATTCATATTTTGTAGGTGACTTGGAAAAAAGGAGATCCAATTCAAGATATGTCTTTACTCTTGCAGGAGGACTTGTTAGTTGGATGTTAAAGCTTCAAAATGTAGTCACTTTATCCACTACTGAGGCAGAGTATATGGCTACTTCACATCCATGCAAGAAGGCAATTTGGTTACAGGGTTTGTTGGGTGAGTTTGGAAGGATGCAGGACAAGGTGAAAGTATTTTGCGATAGTCAAAGTGTTATTCATTTGGCTATAAATCCAGCTTATCATGGTAAGATGAAGCATATTTTTGTTAAGTACCATTTTGTAAGAAAGGTTGTTGATGAAGGTGGAGTGGCTCTGGAAAAGGTCCATACAAAAGTGAATTCTGCAGACATGTTTACGAAACAAGTTTTGTTAGAGAAGCTATGATGGTGTTTGGCTTCTCTTAGCTTGTATAAAAGGTGATGAATTAATTAAGGGCATGATATATCAGGTAAATTGTTGTCAAGGTGGATATTGTTGGAAACATGCCAACGAATTTCCTGATGCGCTCACATGCAAATGCATATCAGCTATATTTGGAATGTGCATACATGCACCCATTGTAAACAGATTGTCTAAACTGTGTAATCTATTTATGAACTGCTCGTGTAACTATGTGATCTATTCATGATTATTTTGTGTAACTGAGTGATAGATGTTATATATACAAGCATACCCATAGAGGTGAGAGTACAATGTGTGTAGAGTGTGTGAGAAAGACACAATACTATGTAGTGCAGTGTGTATGTGAGGAGAGGATGGTTGTATGCCTGTGTTGGCTATTGTAATTCTCCCTTGAATAATAAGAATATTGATTATCATTGCCCATGGTTTTTTCTCATATTGGGCTTCCACATAAATCACTCTGTCAATTGTGTGATTGTTATTGTGTTGTGTTTGGTTTGTTGTTCTCGGTTTTATGCTTTGTTTATGCTCTGTTTTACTTCTGTTACCTAACACATTTGCCCCCATATATGCATCCCCTTGGGGTCATATCATATACATTTAACCCTATATATTCCCTCTTTGGGTCATAACATAGTACCCTCCTTCAAAAATATTTTTCCTCAAAGCTTTGAAATTAAAGGCTTCACATGTAATGAAAATAAGTAGTATTATTTTCTTATGTTCATGCTTTCGTCTTGATGTAGGAGCATTTTGACTCCTAATTCAATATTGTTGGCTAGACCTAGGAGGGTCTTTGAATTGATGTATGTTCCTATGTTTTATTGAAATCTAGAAGAATTTCATAGGATAAGGGTTGTTAGGTTGACATTGATTAATATGTGATCGAATTTTCCTTGTTTAAGCAGATCTCAAGAGTTTGTAATATTTAGAGAGATCTTTAGGTGTGTGTAGATATATTGAGGATATTGTGGACCCGAGGAATCTTTAGTTGAGATATTTTAGGATCTAAACCAAATTTTGGTGTCATGATCCTTTGTAATTAAATATGTAAGCCTAAGGGCATTGAGAGATAGAGGAAGAGTTTTGAGTAATACAAAGAGAAAAGAGGTAGAGGTGTGTGTAAGAGGCCAAATGTTTCCTAAGGCAAGGAAGAGGCCAATTGATTGTATATCAGGCTTGGAGAGGAAATTTTGTGTATAATTTCATGTCCAAAAGTTCATTAATAAAACTCTTGTGTTTATTGGTTTCTCTATGTTAGAGTGGAAATGAATGTCTCCTTTTATTAATATTCTTGTGTTGAATACTTGAGGCCAGAAGTGTTATGCATGTTAGGACCAAACTGTGGGAGTAACCATTGCGCAAATGAAATTGATTAAATCGATCATCGAAGATATCAATGCCCAAATGTGGTTAAGGACCAGTTGAGTTCATGGTCGAATCGTCTGAAGTCAGGATGAGCAGAGATCGAATTTCACTCTATGTGTAGGTCGGAGAACGGAGTTAAAACCCTTTGCAGGCGTAAGGAACCAACCATTGTCCGATAAATATTATGATTCAATCCTGACCGTTGAGATTTAGAGTGAGATAAATTCCATGTGTTGAAGGACGAATGACTACGATTAGATCTGGAGCATAGACTTGTCCATATCGACGATGAAGGAGCAACTTTGAGTTTGGAGTCTAAAGAAATGGTGTAAAGCCTTCAAAACAACGTGTTCAGAGGAGGAATGATATAGGAAGGAAAATTACCTCGACGAAGGAAGAGCAACGGATGGCGAAGATTCATTCTAAGTAAGAAGTCGCTACATGAATGAAGACATGTGTCGATTGATAGAGCAAGGCTTTCGAAGTCTGTGTTCGGAGTATAGAGTTGGAAGGATATTCTGACGGGAAAAGTTAGATGGATGATCGATCTTGATCGGGGAATAGATCAATGGTGCATATGAAGTTTTGAATCCCATAGTAGAATCGGAACAAAACTCCGATCAATGACCTAAATTGTAGGTGGAAGACTCCAACAGATGGTCTAGATCTGTTCTGAGAAATCTAAGTCAAGATGGTGTGGCGGCATTTGATTGGTTCTTAGAGCAGATCTATCGGAGTCTATGGAGTCTACAAGCTGGAGGAACTCCAATAGAACTACACCGATCAACGATTGATATCTATTTGGAGATTAATAGATCTACAGCTACTAGAGTGACACGTGGAAGTTGAAAAAGACCAGGACATATGTCATTAGCAAATGAGGAGTGGACATATGGCAATGAAGTATACTATTGAGAGAAGGACACATGGAAGTTGGACCCATGAGTATGAAGGTGACACATGGCAGGTAGGTTCACTTTGACTGATGAATACCTGATGCAGTGGAAGTAAAAGACTGAAGAGTTGTGGACCTTAGATCTGGGCAAATCGGCGGTGGGGATATTCTAGGAATTTGGAGTTCAAGAGGGATGTGAAAGACTATTAGAGTGAAAGTTTCGGATCATTTGAGCTAGATGGAGTATAAAAATGGAACTCTGATTCAAAGGAAAGTGGGCATTGATCTGAACCATCCATCGGCACTGCGTAGGAACAAGATATATCGTCCATCGGGGCAGTCTTTTTGAAGCTAGTTGTGGATTCTGGTTTATCAACTATGACTATAGTATTTTGATTTGTGATTTGGATTTTCCATTCTATGACAATCAACAGTGAGGATCGGAATTTTAAGGAATCTGATTTTATGTTCGATGAGATAGCACTTGGTTTTGGCTCGATTTTTTGTGGGTACAAAGAAGCGGATGTTGATGGTAAAGGAGCTGGTAAATTGAACCTTAGCGTGAGGTTATAGTGCTTTATCATGGTAAAGAAAGAGAATATGATTTTGAGTGCTAAGTAGAAAGCATGTTAAGAATATTGTGCATATAACAGAGAATCCAGAATCTCTATAATGGAAGGATTTGAGGGGTTTGTGCATGAAGTATTGAATGCAATCAAATGCAGAGTTGAGCTGAATTTCGATTTTATAATTCTGCTAAATGTGGGTATAGGTTGGGATGGTCATGATTTTGGTATCAGAGCACATTTTTTCTCTGTAATTGGAAAGGGGAAAGGAATATTGTACAAACAACAGAAAAACGAATTAGACATACAATTCCTTAGAGGATTACAGCGGATTAAAGACATTCCAACCAAGAAACAGAGGAGACAAGATCTCAAGATAGATATTGAAGGTATAATGTTTTATTTTTGGATTTTGATTGACATTTTTAATGTTAATTAGCAGGTAGAAGGAAAGGAAATGTAAGCAACCAACAACCAGCAGACTTGTGAAAGAGAGCGAGAAGAACTCTTAAGTGAATAATTGTGGCAGAACCTTGCAACAATAGATGTCGTAATAATTCTAGCTGGGGATTGGAAGTAAGGAGAATAAGAGGATTTCTCAAGAGAAGTGAGTAGGTGTAGAATCCAGAGGAGAAGAGGAGAATCTCAAAGGGTTATAAGAGACAGGACAAATGAATACCAAAAGGCCACAACTCAGGAGGAGGATTGGTGAGGTATTGAGTGGCAAGTAGAGGATACTTGCTAAAAAGAGTCTTGATGCATCTCACAGTTGACTAGGAGAAGTTCAAAAGAGGTGGATATGACCATTGATGGTCATGTTAGAGGTTCATAAAAAATCCATAGGAAGGAGGAGGATGCCAAAGCAATTGGAAAAAATATGAGTCAAGATGAACTTGACAAATATTGTGTTGAGCTAAAGGAGAGACTCAACATTATTGTGGAGATGTTATAGGAAAGCAATGAAAACCATATATATGGTTGGATATTGAAGAGGAAAGTCAGATGGCCTATTCAGCTATTGATTGTAGGCGAGCAGAGGCACAAACTGAAAGCTCGGATTAGAGAAGAAAAATTTAGAGAAGCTAAGTATAGAGAATCCTTGAGAGAAGGACCAACAATTCACTTTTGTGAACGATAAAAGGGAGTGATGTTGGGAGAGGAGGATGGGGTTCAAAGTACAGAACTCATGAAAAGATTACAAAGTTCATGCTAGCATTAGGGTAGGATGCTAGAGGAATCTAAGGGGACTGAGCAGTCTCATATTTTTAATATTGATGATTTGTGTATGTTTGTAGGACTTACAGGTCATGGTGATAGGAAAACACGTGTAATTGTCCTAAAGGAAGAATTTCCTCATAAAGGCATAAGAGGAAGACATATTCAGGATTATTTCATGTTATAGGAAGGGACAACATTGTCTCTTGAAAATTGAGAATTAGGGATTCATGCATGTTCAAAGGATGTAGATGATAGAGATGCAAGGAGGGTGAATATTTGGCTTGGAGATGCTTCAGAAGATGAGTTGCATAAATTCTTGGAAAGAAATATGCAAGGATACAATGAGGAAAGTATGGAGCTTGCTAAGGAGGAGATGACTATGGAAGATGATGATCATTGGTACATGAACATGGAGAAAGGTATAATTTTTTTGCAACAAATATGTCATTTTAATAAATTTCAAGAACATAATTTATTTGAGAAATATTGTAGACTGAGCATATAGCTCAAAGATATGAAATATTGTTTGCATAAGTTTTTATTTAGTGAGTGGTGTTCTCAAGAAGCTGAAGACAGATAGAGAAGTGAAGACGGAGATATGGAAGAAACCGTACAAATTTTATACAGAAATTTGCAGCAGACAAATGGTATGTGTCAGCAGAGGACAAGATTGGACATTGAGGAGTTATGGAAGCAGTTGATGAATGTTTCCAAGAAGAGATACTGGAGAAATAAGAAGAAGCATAACATGCTTGTACAACTTATCAAAGAAAGTAGAGATGTTGCACAACAATAGAGAAAAGTATGGGACCCTGGAAGGTTGCAGACAACAATAAGTCAATAGCAAGACATCAAGGCAAGTGAGAAGTAGGGATCTAGGAGGACTTCAACAAATGAAGACTCATGATCAAGAGATCATGAAACATTTTAACCCTGGGAGTCTGATGTAGGAGAATTTTTCCTCCTAATTCAACCTTGTTGGATAGACTTAGGGGGGTCTTTGAATTAATGTATTTTCATATGTTTTATTGAAATCTAGAAGAATTGCATAAGATAAGGGTTGTTAGGTTGAGATTGATTTATATGTGTTTGAATATTCCTTGTTTAAGTAGATATCAAGAGTTTGTAATATTTAGAGAGATCTTTAGGTGTGTGTAGATCTCTTGAGAATATTGTGGACTTGAGGAATCTTTAGTTGAGATATTTTAGGATCTGAACCAAATTCTGGTGTAAAAATCCTTTGTAATTAAATATGTAAACCTAAGAAAATTGATAGATAGAGGAAGAGTTCTAAGTTAGACAGAGAGAAAATAGGCAGAGGTGTGTGTAAGAGGCCAAGTTTGTCCTAAGGCCGAGAAGAGGCCAATTGATTGTATATTAGGCATGGAGAGGAAAGGTTGTGTATAATTTCATGTATTGAAGTTCATTAATAGAACTCTTGTGTTTATTGGGTTTTCTGTGTTAGAGTGGAAATGAATGTCTCATTTTATTAATATTCTCGTGTTGAATACTTGAGGCCACCAGTGTTATTTAGGTTCAGACCAAACTGTGGGAGTCTGACAAAGGAACTCTGATTCAAAGGAAAGTAGACATTGATCTTAACCATCTATTGGGACCGCAAAGGAACAAGATCTACTGTCCATCGAGACAACTTTTTTGGAGCCAGTTGTTGAGTCTGGTTTATCAACTCCAGCTATAGTATTCCAAGGTGTGATTTGGATCATTTGTTCTTTGACGAACAACGGCTAGGATCAAAGGTTGAAGGAATCCGATAGTCTGTTTGACGAGATAGCACTTGGTTATGGCTCTAGGTTTTATGGGTACAAAGAAGCGGATGTCGATGGTAAAGGAGCTAGCGAATTGAACCTTATTGTGAGGTTATAGTGCTTGGTCACGGGAAAGAAGGAGAGTTTGATTTTGAGTGCTGAGTAGAAATCACATTAAGAAGACTACACGTATAACAAAGAATCCAAAATATTTATTAGGGAAGGATTTGAGTAGTCTGTGTGTGAAGTATTGAATGCAGTCGAATGCAGAGTTGAGAAGAATTTTGATTTTACAATTCTGCTAACTATGGGTATAGGCCAATATGGTCATCACTTCTTTCCATTGATGATGATCCATCCATCCAAAATCAATTATTTTCATTCATAATCCTTGGTGGCTATTTGTTGCATAATTTTCTTTCCTTTGATTCCATGCATTGTTGTTGAAGCTTCTCCAGTTGTAGTAGATGTTGGTATATGATAATATCTTGTGTAATAATGGTTTTGTGATGCCATATTCCATGAATATTGATTATTATTCCATCTTCTTTCTTGATAATGTTGATATTGATCTTCTTGTCTTCCTTGAAATATTTCATGATAATGAGGGTGTCGATATGGTTTCACATTTGACAATTTTTCTTCATTATGCACACCCATTTCATATATCTTATTTTTAGAGACAATGGAATCCTCCATCTTCTTTTCTTGGTCTTTTATTACTCTAGCATTGGCGATAATACCATCATATTTGGCATGTACATCCTCTAGATGAAGTTCAACTTCTTCAAGTATCTTCTGGTGACCTTCTTAAATCTTGTCTTCTTTATCATTTTGAAGTTGCAATGTCACCCCATTTATCAAATTCTAACTTCCTTCTTCAATTCTAGATTGCATTTCTGATTTAACCTCATCAGTATTTAGGGATTCCTCAACCTTCTTGTAAATTTCCTCTTCAAGTATTTTGGTAGTTTCTTCATCTAATATCCTTTCTTTCTCTTGATTTTGACAATGCTTCATTTCTTCTTTCAATCTCTTAACCTCATCCAATAGTTTTTTATTATGGTTTCATAATCTACATATTTCTTCATATTTATTTTTCAATTCTTCCCTTGACTCATTTTTTCCAACTTTCCATTGCTAATGTTTTCTTTATTTATGCTCTTAACCTCCTTAATGAATGATTCATTAAGGGATTGCATATTGGCAAACTATTCATCTTTCTTAATAATGTATTTTCTTAGTTGTTCATTCTCCTTTTGCAATTTGCGGACTTTTTCTTTTGATTCTTTTAACTCATATTGAATTATATACATTTCCTCCATTTTTGTATCCCTAATCCATTTATCTCAAAAGAGTTTTTCAAATTCTTCCTGTGTGAGATTCCATCTAGTATCCTTATACATACTCATCCACCACTTTTGAGCTTCACTAAAAAGATAAAAAAAAAAAAACCTTTTTGTTGAAGGATTCCTATCATATTCATTTACGAACCTCAACCATTCCATAGGATTCATTTTGTCTTTATCTTCATCTCCTGTAAATTCAAGTATTTCCATTGATTCTTAATTGAGGTCTAACCACAATCCTCAACTTTCAACCTCAATATATTAAGTATATTTATCTAAAATAGTTACAACACTTGCTCCAATATAATATTATATGTTTTCTCTTTCCAATGGATTTTAAATCAGCTCAATTGGACATCCCAATGAAAAGTTATGATAGTTTTAAGTGAACATACCTTTGAAACCCTAATTTGGAGTTTGCCCTCTTGGTCGACCTTCCTTCTGATGTATTTCTAAAATTTTGGCCCTTATGAGTCTAAAATTTTGTCTTGTGTACTATGATATGTCTTCTCTTCAATGCCATAGGTCTGACCAAAATTTAATGTGCCAAATTAAATTTATGGTAACTTTCTCAAACCTTGCTGATTTTTTGCCTTTCCAGGAGAGTGAACTTGTACACAATTCCACATGTCCAATATTTAATACCTGATTCAAAAATTTCTACCAAAAATACTATGGACTTTCCTCTTTCAAATGCAATTGGTCTCACAGAATTTGGATCCTCGTTGAAGAAGATATGATTGTTTTACCGAGAACACATGTTTGAGACTAGTTATAGGACTAGCCAAAAACCCTATCTTCCACAGGGTATATCTCTGAAAGTATCATGAACCAGAAGCTGAAATTTTTACCAGAGATACCTTAATATGTCGTATAACTAAAATACAAGTTTCACTTTCTAAATCATCCCAGAAAAATTTTTATAGTGAAAATTATAGGATGACTTGCTTGGAAAAGGAAAACCCTAGGAACGATGCTCTCATACCAAATGTTATGTACCAAATGCTTAAACTATCATAACATAACATAAGTACACACCATGTAAAAAATGTGAGAGTGTAGCAGAACTCCAAGATAGTAATTTATACAATAAATCCTTAAATAATAGGAGAACCTCCTCGAAATAACCAATTACATTCATACATCAATATTCACATGTCTACAATAATGAATACATGATCTCTATATATACTTATTCACACCTACACATGAGGACCCTTTACTATTAGGCCGACCCTATTACATATATATTTACACATTACATGTACTTTTGTCGTCGTATATTCCTCCCCTTTAATGCATTGTTACCCATAAAGAATCACACAAGACCCATAACCATATTAATCTTTACTTTGTGAGTGGTTATTATGGTAATATTGGTTGTAGGTTAAAATGTTACACCGAATTCATGGTGTCTTCAAATTGTGCATTGGACACAAGTTATGGAATAGAGCTCCAAAAAATGTTGCAATTGTTCTCCTTAAACAATTCGTTCTCTTCATATATTCCCTTCACTGGCAAGTCGATTCACCTTACCCATTTGAACGATATTTTTTTTATGGTAATATGGTTAATGAGCCAATCCACAATATGTCAAAGCTTATGAACCAAATGAATTGAATAGTTGGTGTATTATTATTTAATAATTCCCAAGGCTTAGTAGAACAACTCATAAGCTAAATTGTTTTTCCCATTAGGTAAGACAATATTACAAAAAATTGTCCATTGGATGTACCTTGGGTGGTTGGGAGGAATGATTGTTACCCTCCCCACCCAGGTTCAATTCCTTGTGAGTGACATGTCATGCCCTTAAATAGGTCTATAAGATGATCTTGTTGTTGATCCCCAATATTTCAAAAATACTCGGCCTCCCTATGTTCTCTCGCGGATATCAGGGGGGTTTCTATGGACGTAGAGAGCACCAATATACGGTGTCATGAACCACATGAAAAATAAATAAATTGTCCATTGGATGTAGCTTGGGTGGTTGGGAGGAATGATTGTTACCCTCCCCACCCAGATTCAATTCCTTGTGAGTGACATGTTGTGCCCTTAAATGGGTCTATAAGATGCTCTTATTGTTGAACCCCCAATATTCCAAAAATACTTGGCCTCCCTATGTTCTCTCGTGGATTTCGGGGGGGTTCATGGATGTAGCGAGCACCAATATCCAGTGTCATGAACCACATGAAAAAGAAAAAATAAAAAAATACAACAATAATAAATTACTTGTGAAGGAATTTTGATGAAAATGGTTGAGAAACTACAATGAAACTCTATCATTTAGACCTCTCTAGTATGCACATGACCCAACACAACCAATGAATTGTCGAACAACCACTCATACGACCACCAAGAAATGAGAGGTGACCTTCCTGAGATACATACAACTTGTATAGCATTTATACATCCTTGAAATCCACCCAAGAACTATGTATGGTTGTGTGGGAGATGCTTGGTAGCATATGGCCTCCCAAAGCTCGATAAATCTGTGTGCAACCTCCAGGGATCTCAATGGGTAGCGTACAACCCTCAAACCTCTTCCAATTGCTTTATATGGTTGAGTGGAAGAAGATATGGTTGTGTATGGCACTCGGAAAGAAAATTCATTTTTGTGTATGGCTTCAACACTCACCAAATTTTCCAAACATAAATTAGAAACTTAGTCAAATAAGTGCAAAAACCATTTAATGGTATACATGGATTCCCAATATCAAAGTAAATCGAACTTTAGAGGAAGATCACAAGAGTTTCTAGAGATGAAGTAAGATCTGGTTTAGGGGAATCTCTTGAAATTTCAAACTTGTCTGAATTGATAATTTAAGAGGTATGGTATGCCACTTAACACTTGCGAGGATTTTATGAAGTGTGGGATGTGGCATGAGTTAAACTTTGAATAATTCTAGAGATTTGTTTTATAAAAGGTGAAATGTAAGTCAAACCATGTTTTAATCTTAATCATGGGATAAATAATAAGAGAGTTTCATATGATAAAGAATAATGTAAGTAGCAAGTCTTATAATCAAAGGACTAATCCATGTCTCTTATCCTTTTGGACTAGGACCAACTTGTGTATGGCATCGATTCACCCTTATATTGCAAATAAAAGGGTTTGGCATAGTTTAGTTATTTCTTATCATTTAATATTATATTGCAAATAAAAGAAATACATATTTAATATTAGTTAGTATTATTAATTGAAACTTATATAATTCATCAAATTCGCATAATTGAGTGGGTCTAATGGTTAAGATTATGTGTTTCTTTTTAAGAGGTCACAAGTTCAAATCCAGAGGGGGTTAGGGTATGTATACCTCTGTAGATTTTACCAATCAAATTGTTGGATAGAGGAGGTCCCTTGTCCCACAAACAAGGATGTCTCATACACCAATTTGGTGTAGCTTGATTGTGACCTTAAAAATAGATTATTATTATTATTAACTAAATAATTTTCTTAATATTCGATTAATAAAATTATTGTAATATTTTTAAAGTTCTAAGAAATTGATTTAACATTGTTTATTTATTATTATAACATAATGGGTAAACTTGTAAGAAATTTATCTAAATGAGTGCATAATGAGTATTATTATATAGTTCTAAATTTCAATTGGATTGATAAATGGTTTTTAACTAAGTTTATAAAAGTTTTTAAATTAAATTTGATTTTTTGGATTTATTAATTACTCGTGTTACAAATAATTGATTTTCCTTTTATTTAGAGATTTTGAGGTAGAATGGGAATATTTCCACTAGGATTGGCATGGTACGAATAACCCCATTTTTCATTTAAATGTTGATTTTCCTTTTATTTAGAGAATTTGACGGAGAATGGGAAGATTTCCACTAGGATCAGCATGGTACGAATAATCTCATTCTTCATTTAAGTATATAAAGGTGAAATGATATTATTTCCTAAAAAAATAATAGTCTCAAAGGTTGGCTTAATTTGTAAACAATTTTTCTTTTAAATTCATAAAGGTGTCAAAGGTTGGCTTAATTTGTAAACAATTTTTCTTTTAAATTCATAAAGGTGTCAAGTGATTAAAACTATTAAAGTTACTCATTGAGATCGATCTTTCTTTGTAATTAGTAGCATCCTCCTTCCATATAAATCAAAATTATCTACCTTTTATACTTTACTATGTCAATATATATTTATTTATATAAAAAATATAAAATATATATATATTGTTAAAAATATTTATATTTATATTTTTTAATAAAATTAAATTATATAAAATGTTAAAAATATTATATCTTATACAATTTTTTTAAATATTTATATTTTTTAATAAAATTATTTATTTATAAAATAAAATCCATATATATTTAGGTCTTATTTTTTTGCATAAAGAAAGTGGTTGTTACGAGGAAAATATCTCTATGGTTAGGGGTAAACCACAACAAATGGAATGACACTCATAAATCAACTCTAATCCCAAGTATGTTATATAAATGAAATGCTAACAAGATAAGGCTAAGAGCCTACCTTGTCTGGATGTTCGAAGAAGACCACCTCTGAGCACGCAACCCAAATATTTATACCTGCAATTTGTCCTCAACAACCAAGATACGCAAGCATTTGGTGATAATATATAATGTTAACATAGAGATTAGCATAATCCATTAATATACATGAAAAATACGCCTATGAAATAATAATTCAAGTATTTGCAAGATATCAATTGGACGAGAAAATAGTATTTCTATTAAAATAATCAACAGAAGTGCATAGGTGACAAACTTTTGTAACGACACATATCGAAACCGAGAAACTAAGTTTTTCCAGCTGGGTCTCCACCACTTCAATCCTCCACCAAAGGCAAGCTCATATATAGGAGTCAATGAGGTTCTCCATCACAAAGAAGGAAGAGCTTGGGGGTTGAACAAGGAGTTCAGACTTTCAAGGACAAAGGGATGTAGACTCAATATGAAGTGAAATTTCTCCAGAGTGTATTTTCTCTCGAAGTTGAATTGTTCTTTCAAGGTTTGGATATGGCTCAATTCATAGCCTTCGAATGGAACTGAAGGGCCAAGTCGGAGCATTTCCAGTATGTGGAAGGTCAAGGATCATGGATCTCATGATATGGCATGGAAACCCGACATAATTTTAAATTTGAGCACCAAACCCGATGTACACAAGTTGTAGTGGAGCAACCTATGTATACACTTGTTGTATAACTGATAGGGCGCATATATGTGGAAAAATATGCATTTTTGGCTATGGAATGAACAAAAGGGACTTCAATTCTGCAAAGGGAAAATGGAAGGCCATCTAAGCAAGTTTCATGGAGTGAGGCAAAATTTGTTGGAACAGTGGTAACTTGGAATAAATTTATATTCAAATTTTCCATAGTTGATATAACGACATTTAATATGTTATATTTGATAATACATTATATGATGGGAAGTAATATATTTAGTTAAATTGCATTATATTTATAGTACATTCCCTATTGCGCATAGGTAAAGATTATTTTTATTTATTTTGATTATGGTATATGTAATGCATTTTGAGACACCCACCAAGCTTGCATGGTCCTTGGAAAGATTCAGTGATGAAACAGAAAAAGAGCACGAGGGGGAAGTGAACAGTTGGGCAAGAACTTGTGTTATGGGCGTGGGCAGGAACACCTTGGGGCACAATGGTGATGTGTGAGCCCAAGGAGGAACACAACATTATTCCCTTACAACGGACAACAAAGACTTGGGTTGTGTTTGGGAAAGTTCGGGATAACTTGGGAGCACACCCAAGTAGTGGACCCATCTGTCATTGGCAACATGGGCGCACTAAGAGGTTGGACGACCCCATCAACACACCCACAAAGAGTCACGATGATTGGCACAAGGAAGATCACAAGGCAAGGGGTGTGCACCCAAGGATGGGGCGCACCGGTCTAAGAGATGTGACGCTTGATGAGAGAACGTGCTCATTTGGGTGCATTAGATCCATGGAGGGGCATGACGGTCGTTTGAGTGTGACGATTCACGAAGGAGTGTGACACACCCACGAGACATGGCATTTTTCACAAGTGATCCTTGGAGTCCCTATAAGAGCAAGGGCACTCAACCAATGGATGGTATGGAAAAAGTGAAGGCAAGAGACATGGAGATCTTAGGTGTTAAGGTTTAAGCTATTATTAGTTTTCTTTTCATTTCACTAGATAACAATAGCATAGATAGGATCACTGAGAAATACCCAATCACAAGAGACACATCATTTATCCTGGGAAACCCTCATGGGGGAGAAAACCAAGCAAAACTTCCTTAATATAGATAGTCAATACAATGCCAAGAGATAACTGAAACAAATATAGAAAGTCCTCTCCCAAGAATCTGCCTCTCTCTCTCTCTCTCTTCTTTCTTCTCCAACTGTGCTCTAAACTTGTGCTTTGATGAACAAGTGAGTGTGTGTACAAATGAGGCGCTAGCCTCTTTATTTATACAATATGGAAGGTGACTTTTCACTGGTAGGGCCGACTTCTCAACCTGGGTGGTTGTTGTAAGTTTTAAACCTGCGAAGTAAAGCAATGCATATATATTCTTAAGCAATACAGAAATTAATCAATGGCTCATACACAGAATACACAGAGATCTTTACCGAAAACCCTCAACCGGGAAAACCTTTCTTTTTCATTATATC
>ML786987.1:22283-87840 GCA_009831015.1 Picea engelmannii
CTCTAAAGGCAATAGATAGGTTTACATCATTAACGATCATAGGGATGACGAAAATAATGTGTAACAGACCTGGTATATAAACCCTGAAGGCCTTGGAGACTTCACAGTATCCAACAAATATTCCCTTCTTTCCTGAAGGGTCCAGCTTGTTTCTCTTCTCTTTCGGAATATGCACAAATATCGGGCAGCCAAATATTTTGAGATGGATTACTTCTGGCTTCTTTCCGAAGAACATGTCTTCAGGGGTCTTGAACCCAAGTGCACTATGGGACAATCGGTTTTGTACATATACTGTTGTTTTTGTTTCTTCGGCCCATAAGCGCATTGGAAGATCTTGATCATGGATCATGGTCTTCACTGCTTCCATTATCGTTATGTTATTTCTTTCTGCCACACTGTTTTGTTGAGGATTGTAAGGAGTGGTGAGCTCCCTCTTAATCCCAACATCTTTGTAATAGTTTACAAATTCTTTTGAGGTGTATTCTCCTCCATTATCTGACCTGGGTATCTTGATCTTTCTTTCAAAAATATTCTCTATCAAGGCTTTGAATTCCTTGAATTTACTGAACACTTCATCTTTTGATTTCAACAAGTAAACCCAGGTTTTATGAGAATAATCATCAATAAAATATACATAGTATACATACCCACTGATGGAGGATGATGGCATTGGGCCACACACATCTGAGTCAATGAGTTCTAGTACTCCTTCTGCTTTGTTGTCTCTCTTTGGAAAGGGGTTCTTGATGTTCTTCACTTGTGCACATCCATCGTACACACTTTCATGGTCAACCTTAAGTTATGGTAGACCTGTGGTTGCCTTGCATATATACGGTAATGCCTTGTAGTTGATGTGTGATAATATTCTATGCCAAAGTTCACATGGATTCTCAATGGCATGGGTCATGGCTGCTTCTGAGTGACCCTTTAGTTTATACAACCCACCTTCTTCTTTTCCAATGACGATTGCTTCTTTCAAGGTTTCTCCTTTAGCCCACATAAGAACTTCTCTATCTATAAAGGCAATTTTGAAGCCTTTCTTTTCTAAATCTGATATGGAGAGTAGGTTCTTTGACAAACCTGGTACATAGAGTACATCCTTCATCTTCATTGGAGTCCCTGAATTAAGCTTGTAGTTTGATTCTCCCACTCCCTCAATAGGGTATTGATAATCATCTCCAAGTGTAACTTTTTGAGAAAACTTATTTTCTGAAAGGCAAGAGAGAATATCTCTTTGACCTGTCATGTGCTTGGAAGCACCACTATCAATGAGCCAAGTGTCCTCTCCAGGTGTTACCGATCCTGAGAGGGCTGAGATTAAGACATAGTCTTTAATTTGTTCTCTTAACATCTTTGCGGGTGGCTCTTCATCTTCAACTGCATGGGCATGGTGTCTACTATTTTTCCTCTTTTATTTTTCTCGTCTAGCTGGACAATGTCTTGCAATATGTCCCATCTTGTCACAATGGTAGCATTGGATAGATGAGTTATCTCTTTCCTTTCTTTGTCCTTTCTTATGGAATTAAGAATTCTTTCTTACTCCTTTAGTGTGAGTAGCTATGGCTTGATCTTCGTCTCTTGAAAGTAAAGCTTTTCGGTTGGCTACTCTTGTTTCTTCTTGAATACATTCTTCCCAAAGACTATCAAATTTTAGTTTCCCCGTTATGGCACAAATGGTTTGGATGAATGCATATCGTGGTCTTGTGAGACCATTAAGGTCCATCATTATAAGTTCATCTTCGTCTATAGTTTCTTCGATCGCTTCTAGTATTCTAGAAATATTCTTGGATTGATTCTCCTCTCTGCATCCTTGTATTCTTGAGCTAAGTTCTTAGATTCATCTTCTGGTTTATGTTCTTTCCTTCATATAGTCTAGTTAGGGCATCAAACATTTCTTTCAGAGTCTTCTTTGATGACACTTGAGGAATCAAGTGATCTTTGATCAAATCTGAAATGATTCTTTTGGCCCTAATTATGTCCTTGTGGTGTTTTTCTTTTTTTGCAACATCGGCAGATTCTGGTACTTCTTCTTTGATGAATCTTGCTAGGTCATTCTCTTAAAGAATGAGACCAATCATATACTTCCAAGCACGAAAGTTTTCCACACCTTCCAGCTTGTCAACAAGCTTAGTGCTTGCAGACATCTTTTACCTGGGGCTAGGAAAATGACCAAAAATGAAAATGCTCAAAATTGAATTCTGAACTTACCAGGAGGTGCGCTTGGCTGAGGCGAGTAGCCTGGTGTGATTAGATTTCAGAAAAATCCAACTTTTACCCCTCCAAACTTGATCTAAGGATTTCTGGACTGGTGCTTCTGGTTTTCTGGTACTTCTGGTACTCTAGTACTTCTGGTACTCTGGTTTTCTAATACTTCTAGTACTTTGTGAAAACTAGGGTTTCACTTTCCGGGAGATCTAGCCACTGAAAAGTTGCGCTGAGGATGCCAAAGTGATCCTTGAGGAAGGGTGCACTTTTCTAGATGGTTTTGGGGCTGAAATACTTCTCCGACAAAAATCCCTAATTTGCATGTACGACAACAGTGACGTTTTTCACTTTCTCTTGTGAAAAATGCTCTCTTCAGCTTAGCTCTGATACCATGTTAAGGTTTAAGCTATTATTAGGTTTCTTTTCATTTCACTAGATAACAATAGCATAGATAGGATCACTGAGAAATACAAAATTGCAAGAGACACATCATTTATCCTGGGAAACCCTCAAGGGGGAGAAAACCCAACAAAACTTCCTTAATATAGATAGCCAATACAATGCCAAGAGATAACTCAAACAAATACATAAATTCCTCTCCCAAGAATGTGCCTCTCTCTCTCTTCTTTCTTCTTCAACTGCAACTCTGAACTTGTGCTCTGATGAACAAGTGAGTGTGTGTACAAATGAGGCGCTAGCCTCTTTATTTATACAATCTGGCAGGTGACTTTTCACTAGTAGGGCTGAATTCTCAATATGGGTGGTTATAACCACCTTTAATTAATGTAGGGGCCGACTTCTCATTCTACCTATTACAATTAGGGTTTTACCAATCTGCAAAGGGGGATTTGGCTATTTACAATACCTAACATGATCAATCCACAAAAAGGGATTGATCTAATGAATAATATATCAATAATAAATAGAATAATATTTGCAGTTACATTATTTCAACATTAGGTTGGGTGCACAAGTGGGTCACACCTCATGTTGAGGCAAGGAGGAACAATAGGGGGAAGTCTTGGTGTGACAGAACCACAATTTTGGATAGTTTTGATGTATGAGGCAGAGTCGTGAGACTCTGCCCATCTATGTAATTGGGATGGTAGCACCATCTTTGTAAATCTTTGTATATCTTTCACAATATAATAAATGAAGTTGGGTATTATACATCGTTGGTTCCGCCCGCACTATATCTATCTCTCATGTTTCACATGTTTTTTGTTGTATGCCCAATTGACTAAGTGTTAAATAATGTTAGCAAATGTTTAAATATACAACTGAGTTGCATAGAGTAAGGATGTGACTCGTATGTAGCCTTAAACAGAGTATGGGTATGCTCTAGGTGAAGAGGCATAGTCTGGGTGAAGTATTCTTGGTTGAGCCAAGCTACCAAGAAAGAACCGTCGTAGTGTTGCACATCCACGAGATGTTAATGTTAGACTTGGGCATGAATCTTGGGGGTGTGACAAACGGTATCATATCAAATTCACAACGAGGGGTTTTTCATAGATACAACGCACAATATGACAAGATTCGTACAATCCAGAAGTGGGGCGAGCCAGGGAGGTGTGACTCCTTGGATAAAGGCAGATGAATTTGTACAATGGAAGCAATTTTCAGATGACTTGAAGCAACTTGATTCAAGCATCCCACTACGACCTGAGGTAGAAGATTCTTGGTTTGAGCAGCAAACCAAGATTTGCAAGGAGTTACAACAAATCACCACTACTACATATTGAAAATTTTCCGACGGAAGTGTTGAAATATTGTAACTGCAAAGAGCATTATATTTATTATTGAGTTATTATTCATTATATCAATCCCCTTTTGTGGATTGATCATGTCGGGCATTGTAATTGAAAAAATCTTCTTTTGTGGATTGGTCAAACCCTAAATATATTATGCAAATTGAGACGTCAGCCCCCAATCTAATTAAAGTGGTTATAACCACTAAGAAGACAAGTCGGCCATGCCCAGTGAAGAGACACCTTTTGAGCTCTCGTTAGTTTGTATAAATAAAGGAAGCCAGTGCCTCATTTCATCACTCACTCATTCGCTCACTCAATGCACAAGTCTGGTAGTTGTAGTTGGGAGAAGAAGGAAGAGAGAGGTGCATTGCTTAGTAGAGGATATTCTCTAGTGTTTGGTTTATTATCTTGGCATTGTATTGGCTATCTATATTAAGAAATTTTTTGCTGGGGTTTTCTCCCTCATGAGGGTTTCCCAGGATAAATGTTGTGTATCTTGTGATTGTGTCTCTCTCGGTGATGCTATCTACACTATGGTTATCTAGTAAATTGAAAAGAAACTTAATAATAGCTTAAACCTTAACATGGTATCAGAGCTAAGATGAAGAGAGCATCTTTCACTTGATAAAGAAAAATGTCATTGTTGTCGTACAAGAAAATTAGGGCTTTTATTGAAGATGAATTCCAACCTAAAAATCATCTAGAAAAGTGTGTCCTAGCCTAGGGAACTCTTTGGCACCTTTGGCACACTTTTTCAGTGGATAGAACTCCCAGAAAGTGAAACCCTAGTTTTCACTAGTACTGAAAAACCAGAAGTACCAGAAAACCGGGAAACCAGAACTAGTACCAGAAGTACTAGTCCAAAATTTTGTTGGTCAATTTTGAAGGGGAAAATTTTGGATTTTCTGAAAATTAACTGCACTAGGCTACTCGCCTCAGCCAAGCGCACCTCCTGGTAAGTTCAAAATTAAGTTTGTAGCATTTTTTTTATTTTTGGTTATTTTCCTAGCTCCAAGTAAAGATGTCTACAAGCACTAAGCTTGTTGACAAGCTAAAAGGTGTGGAAAACATTTGTGCATGGAAGTATAGGATTGCACTCATTCTTGAAGAGAATTACCTAGCAAGATTCATTAAAGAATATGTACCAGAACATGTCGATGTTGCATCTAAAGAAAAACAGCAAAAGGACATAGTTAGGGCCAAGAGAATCATTGCAGATTCTATTAAAGATCACTTGAGTCCTCAAGTAGCTTAAAAGAAGACTCCAAAATAAATGTTTGATGCCCTAACCAGAATGTATGAAGGAAACAACATCAATTGGAAGATGAATCTAAGAACTCAACTCAAAAGTACAAGGATGCAGAAAGGAAACAATTCAGGAATACTTTTCTAAAATATCACAATTAAAAGAATAACTAGAAGCAATTGGTGATACACTATATGAATAAGAACTTATAATGAAAACCCTTAGTAGTCTCACAATACCTTGGGATGCATTCATCCAAACTATTTGTGCTAGAAAGGAGAAATTAAAATTTGACAGTCTTTGGGAAGAATTTGTTCAAGAAGAAGCAAGAGTAGCTAACCAAGAACAATTAATGTCAAGACATGAAGATCAAGCCCTAGCTACTCATACTAAAGGATGAAGAAAGAGGTATTACTTCTAGAAAGAAACTCATCAGGAATCTCACCCACAAAACAAATTCATACATAAAGAATCTCACCCTCCAAGGAGATTCTAGAAGTTTCAGAAATGTCAAAGAAGAGAAAAAGATTCCTCATCCTACCAATGTTACCATTGTGACAAGATGGGACATATTCCTAAGAATTTTCCAGCCAGACGAGAAGAATACAAGAAGAGAAACAAGAGGCGCCATGCCCATACAGTTGAAGATGAAGAGCCACCCACAAAGATGATAAAAGATCAGTGTCACCTGGTGAAGACACTTGGCTCATAGACAATGGTGCTTCCAAGCACATGACAGGTCAAAGAGACATTCTCTCTTGCCTTATAGAAAAGAAGTTTCCCCAAAAAGTTACACTTTTGCCTTCATACATGGAGAATTTATTATGTGTCCCAAAGGAAAAACCATGGAAGAAGCAATTGTTATTGGAAAAGAAGAAGGTGGCTTGTATAAGCTAAAGGGTCACTCAGAAGCAGCCTTGACCCATTCCATTGAGAATCCATGTGAACTTTGGCATAGAAGACTAGATCACATCAACTACAAAGCATTATCATATGTAAGCAAGGCAGTCACAGGTCTACCAGAATTCAAGGTTGACCATGAAGGTGTGTGCAACGAATGTGCACAAGGAAAGAACATCAAGAAACATTTCTCGAAGAGAGACAATAAAGCAAAAGGAGTCCTAGAGATCATTCAATCGGATGTATGTGGCCCAATTCCATCAACCTCCATTAGTGGGTATGTATACTATGTGTCTTTTATTGATGACTATTCTTGCAAAACTTGGGTTTACTTTTTGAAATCAAAATATGAAGTGTTCAATAAATTCAAGGAATTCAAATCCTTGATGGAGAATCTCTTTTAAAGAAATATCAAGATACTTAGGTCAGATAATGGAGGAGAATACACCTCAAAAAAGTTTGCAAAATTTTGCAAAGATGTTGAGATCAAGAGGGAGCCCACCACCCCCTACAATCCTCAACAAAATGGTGTAGCAAAAAGAAAGAACATAACTATAATGGAAGCAGTAAAGACCATGATCCATGATCAAGATCTTCCAATGCACTTATGGGCAGAAGCAGTAAGAACAGTAGTGTATGTACAAAAAAGATTGTCCCATATTGCATTTGGGTTCAAGACCCTTGAAGAGATGTTCTCTGGAAAGAAGCCAAAGGTAAGCCATCTCAAAATATTTGTCTGCCTAGTATTTGTACACTTTCCGAAAGAGAAGAGAACCAAGTTAGACCCTTCAGGAAAGAAGGGAATATTTGTTGGATACTGTGAGGTTTCCAAGGCCTTCATATTTTATATACCAGGTTACCATCATATTGAGATCAGTAGGGATGTAACCTTTGATGAAGATGAAGCACTCAAGAAATCAAGAAGATGCCAACTTGAAGAAGTATACGAAGAATAACCTATGGCTCTCAGATTTGCAGAACCAGTGAGGGAAGTCATAACTTCCCCTGATGAGGAGATTCTAGAATATCATGACATAATAGAATCCGAGGAACCTCCCCATATTACGATCTCCCACAAGAGAAAGCCATCCTGGGCAAGGGAACTTATTCAAGATGGAGAGAAGTATGGTTCCCCCGAAGGAACCATGAGACAAGTCAAGAAACCCAAGCCATTCTCTAGTTATATGGATTTGATGTGTGATCTCTTAGAGAAGGATCCTAATTTCTTTGAAGAAGCTATTCAAAAGAAAGAATGGGAAGATGCCATGACAGAAGAATACCAATCCATTATAAAGAATGATGTATGAGAAATAGCTCCCAGACCAAAGAGAAAGGATGTGGTATCTTCCAAATGGTTTTTCAAAATAAAACATTTTTCTAATGGAAGTATTGAGAAGTATAAAGCAAGGTTTGTTGCTCGTGGCTTTTCTCAAAAGGAAGGCATTGACTATGAAGAGACATTTGTTCATGTAGCCAGATACACTTCAATCAGAACCATCATAGCTCTTGTAGCTAAGATGAAGTGGAAATTACACCAGATGGACGTGAAAACAATCTTCTTGAATGGTGTCATTGAAAAAGAAGTGTATATAGAACAACCTCAAGGGTTTGAAGTTGAAGACAGGAAGACTCATGTCTGAAAGTTGAAGAAGGCTCTGTACGGGTTGAAGTAAGCTCCTAGATCTTGGTATGGAAGGACTGACAGTTTCCTTACGAGCTTGGGCTTTACCAAGAGTAAAGTTGATTCTAACCTTTACTTCAAGGTTATGAATGATGAACCTATTATATTTTTGTTGTATGTGGATGACTTATTCTTAACTAGAGAAGAACATATCATCATTGATTGTAAAAAGAAGCTCGCTACAGAATTTGAGATGAAAGACCTTGGCCTAATGCATTATTTCTTAGGTCTTGAGGTCTGGCAGAGCCCAGAGAAGATCTTCCTTAACCAAGGGAAGTATGCAGTTGAAATACTAAAAAGATTTCATATTTTAGAGTGAAAATCCATGAATACACCCATGTAAATAAAGTTGAAGCTCCTAGTTGACACTTCCTCGGAATTGATTGATGTTATGTTGTACAGACAAATCATTTGATCGTTGATGTATCTGAAGAACACTAGGCCAGATATATTTTTTGTTGTAAACACCTTGAGTTAATTTATGGTAAAGCCCATACGTGTTCACCTGGTTGCTGCAAAACATGTGATGAGGTACCTTAAGGGTACATTAGATTGTGTTCTCAGCTATAATAGAGATCATGACTTCATACTGAGTGGTTATACCGATTTAGATTGGGTTGGAAGTGTCTCTGATAGAAAGAGCACTTCAGGATGTTGTTTTAGTCTGGGGTCAACCATGATCTCATGGCAGAGTAGGAAGCAACCAAGAATTTCCCTCAACATGGCAGAAGTAGAATACATTTTTGCATGTTCCACCAGTTGTGAAGCCATATGGCTTCAGAAGTTGTTGACAGGTCCATTCGATATGGATATGGAAGCAACCGTGATCCTATGTGATAACCAGAGTTGCATAAAGATGACAAAGAACTATGTGTTCCATGACAAGTCAAAACACATAGAGATCTGATATCATTACATCTGTGATATGGTGCAGAGAGGAGCCATAAAGTTCCAGTATGTTAGCACGGATGAACAAGTTGTTGATGTGTGGACCAAGCCTCTATCTCATGTAAAGTTTGAGCACTTTAGAGATAAGCTTGGTGTAGTCTGAAAGGACCTCCCCCGAAAGGGGGAGTAGTGTTGACTCCATCCTTGTGCTGAAGATTTCCAACTTCATGCTAATGTTGTTGTGATGTCAACCTTTAGCTCAAGATTTCCAGCTTCATGGTGATGTTGTTGTGATTCCAGCCTTGTGCTGAATATTTCCAGCTTCGTGTTGATGTTGTTTTGATGTCATCCTTGTGCTGAATATTTCCAGATCATGCTGATGTTGTTGAGATGCCAGCTTCGTGCTGAAGATTTCCAAATTCGTGTTGATGTTGTTGAGATGCCATCTTCGTGCTAAAGATTTCCAACCTAGTGTTGATGTTTATGATGCTCTAGCCTTTGTGTTGTGATGTTGTTGTCAATGAAGATGCTCTAGCTTTCGTGTTGTGATGTTGTTGTTGATGATGATGCTCCAGCATTCGTGTTGTGATGTTGTTGTTGTTGATGATGCTCCAGCCTTTGTGTTGTGATATTGTTGTTGTTGATGTTGTATCAGTCTTGTGTTTTTATTTATGATGATGTATTAGTGTTATACTAATCCATGTTGATGCAGATGATGATGATGTCATTCCATCTCCCTGTTGTGGATGATGATATTGATGATGAGAAAAACTTATGATGATTTATAGATATGTCATTCAGTGTTCCAGATGTTGTTGATGTTGTTGTCGTCTCTCTCTCCTAATGATGTTGTAGAATACCCTTCTTCTTAAGGGGGAGTGTTGAAATATTGTAACTGCAAAGAGTATTCTATTTATTATTGAGTTATTTTTCATTAGATCAATCCCCTTTTGTGGATTTATCATGTTGGGCATTGTAATTGACCAAATCCCCTTTTTTGGATTGGTCAAACCCTAAATATATTATGCAAATTGAGAAGTCGCCCCCTAGGATAATTAAAGTGGTTTTAACCACTAAGAAGACAAGTCGGCCCTGCCCAGTGAAGAGACACCTTTCGAGCTCCTTCTAGTTTGTATAAATAAAGGAAGTCAATGCCTCATTTGATCACTCACTCATTGCTCACTTAGTGCGCAAGTCTGGTAGCTGCAGTTGGGAGAAGAAGGAAGAGAGAGGCGCATTGCTCAGTAGAGTATATTCTCTATTGTTTGGTTTATTGTCTTGGCATTGTATTGTCTATCTATATTAAGGAAGTTTTTTATGGGTTTTTTCCCCTATCAGGGTTTCCTGAGATAAATGATGTGTATCTTGCGATTGTGTTTCTCTCAGTGATCCTACCTATGCTATGGTTATCTAGTAAATTGAAAAGAAACTTAATAATAGCTTAAACCTTAACATAAATTACCCTTTCAGCGTAAAATTCAAGATAAAGAGTTCAATTTTTCAATTTTTTTAGAAATCCAACTCGAATTCGTCGCTCTTGCGATGAAACCAGACGTTCGTCGCAGGAGCGATGAAAGTGAAGATAGTGGATTGTCATCTCTCTTGCGACGAACTTTGGTTATCGTCACAAGAGGGACGATAACCATTGATCGTTACACTATTTGACAAAGTAAACATTGACCGTTATACTATTTGACAAATTCAACATTGACTTGTTCAACGTTCGTCTCTCTTGTGATGAAAAAAATATCTATAAATATTTTGCAAATTAGAGATGTTGCGACAATATTGTTATAACAACGACAGTTTAGAAAGGGTATTTTTGTGTGGAAGAATGTCACGGAATATTAGAGGTGGGAAAAAAAGTAAAGAGGGTGAAAAGGGTGATGGTAGTTGTTATTTCCCTTGCAAAAGATTTTGCACTACATGTCCCATAAGAATTTTAATAGCAACAGCTAAAAAACATTGTAGTAAATATGGGCACATTGATGGTGGTTTGAATGAATATTGTCCCGTGGTAATTAGCTCTATATTCATTATCTATTTTTATATTGTTGATTGTATATATATATATAACTAATTACCATGGGACAAAATTAGTTTTATATATATCGGTGGTTCGAAAGAATATTTTCATTTGTTTTGTTTTTTGCATAATATCTTTTGTTTATTTATTTACTTATATATACATATCATGGTTATAGTAATTATGTGTAATTTCAAACAATTAGGTAAGTACCAAGTTCAAGTTATGAATGTATATATCGAGCCTCTTATCGACGAGCTACTAAAGTTATGGGTTGGCATCACTATGTATGACATCTGTAAACCAATCGGGGAGAAGAAATTTAAATTCCATGGAATACTTTTATGAAAAATTTATGATGCCCCAGGACTAACACATTTTTGTGGTATGTAGCATTCTATTTCTCTTTAATACTATATAATTTTTTAAAGATATCATGTTGCATGTTTGATTTTTAAATAATCTCATCGTATAATTGACATTAATCCATCTGGTGTAGGTCTTCAAACAAAGGGTAAATTTGCATGGTCAGTTTGTCGTCCTAAGATAAAGTATCGTCATTCAAATTTTTTAGGAAAGGTGGTGTTTGATGAGTATATTCACCTCTTTCCTAAGACCCATAGGTATCGTACTATTGAAAAACATTTTTTCAATGGGAAAGAAGAGACTGGTTTAAAACCATGAAGAATGACACCTCACCTATGGAGGTTGGAATATAATATAAATCTTCAACGTACGCAATTTTTTTATGTATCGTATATGTAATGTTTTGAATTTTTAGTTCAATCATTGAATTTATTTTACCGTATTTGACAATTATTGTTGTCATTTATTTTATGCTTCATGAAGGCCGCCATCATGAAGGTATTAATAATGGGGTTCCATGAGGAATGAAATGTTATCCCACTCAATTCATGAGGTTTCCTTACTATGAGAAGCTAAAAATAGCTCATTTGTTTGATATAATGCATATCGGGAAGAATGTGACATAAATGTTATGGCGAATCATAGATGGTAGGAGGGATAAAGAAAAAATTGTCAAAATTTGTATTGACATTCAGAAAGCCAATCATGCAATGTGAAGTGTGATCCAATCAAATAGAGATGGAGACCGAAATAACCTTCCATGGTTATTAATAGAGAAACAAAGAAATGATGTAAAAGAGGTCATTCAAAGAATTAAATTTCCCCCCGGTTTTTCTTCAAACATAAATTATATCTTAACGAAGAAAGGTGAATTTGGTGGGGTAAAAACACATGATCGGCATACCTTCATTAAGGTAATAATTTTGGTATACATATTTTAAGTTTTTTAATTTTTTTTGTCTACTTTGGTCGAAACAAATAATGATTCATTTTTTTGTTACAGTATGTTCTACCGCTATCTCTTCCAAATGACTTTGACAACAACGTCAAACAAGTTATATATGATATTGACAAATACATGAGGTAAGTAGTTGTGATTTATATGAAAAATGTTCTTTCAATTTGTTGTTGTACTTAATGACATGTGTTTTACTTGTAATGTAATATATTATGTTATGTTATGTTGAAACATGTTATTTTCTTGTGTCATGATCTCATGTAGATGGTTGTCATGGAAAAAAATCCATGAAGATGATATAAAGTATTGGAAGAAAGAAATTCCTCGGCTCATGTGTGAAATGCAAAAGTATATACCTCCAACATTTTCCAATGCACAAGAACACTACCTCATACACCAAGTTGAGGAGATTGAAATTTGTGGACCTGTACACACAAGGTCAATGTGGATGGTGGAGAGGCACTTGAAATCATTGAAGGCTTTGGTTAGACAAAGAGAATGCCCTGAGGGTTCTATGGTGGAGGGATATATGGTATATCAATCCATGGTGTATATTAGTCAGTATCTTCCTAAATTAGCATCGCCAAGTATGCATGCAGTGGATCACATTTGGGATGTGAACTCCATCAAAAAATTTGAGGATCAAGAGCACCTGTTGGGGAAAGGTAGAATGAAAAAAATGAGAGGTAATATATTAATAATTGTGGAGATTTATATCAATGCATATAAATTTTCATTTTTTTGTGTATATGATCATACTCATTATTATATTAATATATGTTATTTCATAAATTATTAATATTTACCATGGACGTTATAACTAATATTTAATATTGGTGAATTATAATTTTTTTATTCAGTTGCATAATATTGAGATGCACTTCATTTATACATTGCAAACAATCTTGACTGGATGAATGTATGGATTGAAATATGTAAACAACGTCATGGAGATAGGTTATCATGGAATTGGTTGTCTGAGTTGGTTAGAGAAGCTCGTTGTAATGAAGATTCCAATGTTACGCAAAGGGAATTGATTTAGCACGTGGTTTGAAAGATGGACATGCCAACAAATTCACCCATTTTATTCAATTATTTTATATTATATTAATGTCACTACATGTGTACTTATATATTTTTCAGATAATTTCCAAGTTATACAAATATGTTAATTTATTAATTGACGATGCATCTTTTACATATATGGCATATTGCAGTTGAAACACCACAAGGCTATGTGGTGCAATGGTCGTAAATTTCGCATCAAATAGTTGGATGAAACCAGGAAAACTTATGATAGTGGAATAAATGTAGTATTTGAGGTCACTAATGTTTCATCTAGGAGTGACAGACATCCTCTAGAATCTGAAAATATATACTATGGGTATTTGAATGACATACTTGAGTGTGACTTTAATTCCTTCAAATTAGTTTTGTTCAACGTCAAATGGTATAGGTTACGAATGCATGAACTCGATGAGGAAATAAATGTTATTCAGCATACCAACGGATTTATGATGATTAAAACAATAGTGTTTGAAAGAGGACATGATCGCTATGTTTTTTCAAGCTGATGTGAACAGGTCTTTTACTCAAATTTTCTAGGTGAGAGGGATTGGTCATTTGTTGTTAGATATGATCCAAGAGGAAGGTCGGTTAAGTATACTCATGTACAGGAAGAAGATGATTCACCAGATCAGACAAAGACGGAAGATCATTCATGGTCGACAAATGAAGAAGATCGTGATCCAGACGTAGGAGACAATGCAGTTCTTGATGATGATGTCAATGAAAATATGTTAAAAAATGACATTGATGACAATAATGATATCGTCAATCCTTTCAACATCGTTTCTAAACCAGATGATGATACATATGTTGAGTTCGAAGAAGAAGAAGATACAAAATAAGGATGATTATGCAGATGTTGAGTTGGATCAAGTACATGACTATATATTTTAATTTGTATGAATTATTCTCTTAAAATAATTTACTTATGTCATTGGTTAATTACATGTTTTTAAGTTTTATACGACGTTTTTATATCCTATGTTACATGTTGTTTAATTATTATGTGAAACCTGAAAATAGTCGCTAATATATTAAAGTACGTGGTAAACTAAAAATATCATTTACAAACACATAATTTAATTTACCTTCATTAATTTTTGTTTTTGTAGTTTCTATGCATGAATCTTACTAGGACGTTGCTTTCGATTCTTTTCTATTTTATAGATTGGGTATTGGGGAATTGAGAGTGATGTGTGGGGGAGGGGAGGGGCCATATGAGCTTCCACCTTCATGTGGTTGGCCTTGTTCAGTGGAGGATAAATTATTCCTGAAACAAGAGAAGCTCATTCATTTTTATACCATCATGATCATAGATGTCATCATTGTTGTCATAGTATTGCATCAACGAAGTTTCGATGAACGTGTTTGTCATTTCTATAGATTTTTTGTTGAAACTATTTGAAAACATGGGACTTTGGCCCATGAGTTATGTGGCAAGAAGAACGTGTATTTCCAAACTCAAATATGACTCACACAACCATTGATCTATATATCTAATCTCGGCCTCGTTTCGTTTGAACTTTTCATTGTGATGAAAAATCCCTCGTTTTCATTCATTGTTTAATCAAAACCATAAAGTATGCCCTTGCAATACTAGATGTGGGAACGCGTGTATTTTTTAATGAATTTTAAAAGGAACAACAAAACTACATTGTACTAGGAGTACTAGACATATGGCCGGCAACAGTGACATGTGAATGGGGCCAACATTTAATTTTTTTCAAACTGTTTTTGTATGCACTGAAATTTGACATGGATAGACTATTTGCATGCCTTAATGATATGGGAGGGTTTATGGACTCAAATTAATTAACTCACACACCGACCACTTGTTTCCATCACAAATTAATCATGTAAACCATAAACCCTATTTTTCTTTCAAAGTACACAAATAGCTTAACACAATTTTTAAGTTTGGCGCATCAGTCTTTCTTCATTTTTATTTCAGGTTCTACATTGTATATACAATGTTGTATGTGTGTCATAGTTGTGATAAAAAAATCCCACATTTTTTTTCATTGTTTAATCAACACCATAAAAATATGCCCTTGCAGTACTATATGTGGGAACGTGTGTACTGTCAAATGAATTTTAAAAGGAACAACGAAAATACATTGTACTAGGAGTACTAGACATATGGTCAGCAACAATGACATGTGAATGGGGCCAACGTTGAAATTTTTTCAAATTGTTTCTGTATGCACTGAAATTTGACATGGATAGACTATTCACATGCCTTAACTATATGGGAGGGTTTATGGACTCAAATTAATTGACTCACACACCGTCCACTTGTTTCCATAATCAATTTATCATGAAAACCATAAACCTTATTTTTCTTTCAAAGTACACAAATAGATTGACACAAGTTTTAAGTTTGGAGCATCAACCTTTCATCTTTCAGGTTCTACATTGTATATACAATGTTATATGTGTGTCATAGTTGTGATGAAAAGTCCCTCTTTTTCATTCATTGTTTAATCAACACCATAAAATATTCCCTTGCAGTACTAGATGCAGGAACGTGTGTACTGTCGAACAAATTTTAATAGGAACATCGCAAAGACATTGTACTAGGAGCACTAGACATATGGTCGACAAAAGTGACATGTGAATGGGGCCACCGTTGAATTTTTTTCAAATTGTTTATGTATGCACTGAAATTTTACATGGATAGACTATTCACATGCCTTAAAGATATGGGAGGGTTTCTGGACTCAAATCAATTGACTCACACACCCACTTCGAAGGGTTGGAGGCCTTGTTCACAACATATGCTGCCTAGAAGATTTATTTTCCATCATAAGAATATTGTTTCCCTATTATGATCATGGTCAAGGCCTTGAGATTTGTCTTTAGTGAGGAAAACATATTAATGGAAACCATATGCACCTCCCAGGAAAAGGACCCCCTAGTGAGGGTTCATTTCATAGTTCTAGGTGTTGTTCATAGACTTGCAAACAACCCATACAATGGACTCATGTGTTGGCTCGAGCACTCATTCAAGGCTCTTGAGCTCAAGAATATTCAACAATATCATGAGGCACTTGTTTTCCTTCCTCGACCATGGTCAAGATCCTATGATATACACTCAGTGCACAAAACCTCCTAATGGAGTCCATATCCAACTCTGATGCTAAAAACCTCTTAGATAGGGATTGTGTTATGGTTTGCAGGTGTTGTTCATAGTGATTGATCCTAAGAAGTGATGTTTAGGGAATAAGTTCCAAGTTTTTTCCTCCCCTAACCATGGCATTTGAGCTCAAGAAGGTTCAGTTAGGGCTTAATACCCTTCTTTCCCTCTTAACCATGTTAAGCCCTCAAGACCCATTTATCTTGTACAAAACCTACTCATGGCACCATATCCTACTTTGGATTATAAAGAACACAAACTACAACCCTAAGAACCATTCCTAATGGGGTGTCTGACACATTTTTATTTAGGGCATATGTTTTGGTTTAATCATGGTACTTGTATCCCTCAAATAGTCCAAAAATAACCTACAAGGGTCCTATGTGAAGGTTCAAGGACTCATCCAACACTATATCCTGAGAAGTTGTGTGGGTTGTAGTTTTTGTTCATAGAAGTTGAGTCTAAGAATGTTCACATAGGGAACAAGTCCCTTGTTTCCCTCCCTTGATCTTGGTTAGACCTTGAGACCCATTCTTGGTTCAAAACTAACTTATTCATGGTGCCCAAATTCCACTTGGAGGTGAATGATATGTTACATAGGTCATATGTGGTGGTTTGACTACTTGCCCATGGTTCTTGAGCTTGAGAAGCAAGGTTTAGGGTTGAAGATATTGTTTCCTTTCATCAACTATAGTCATGAACCTAAGGCCCATCCATGATGAAGAATACCTCATAATGTCACCCATATTTAACTTGGCTGCCAAAGACTCCCTAGAGAGGACTCGTGTCATGGTTTTTAGGTGTTGTCGATGGTGGTTGAGGTTGAGAAGGTTTAGTTATGGATTTAGGCCATTGTTTCCAACTTTCCATGTTTATGACTCTACACCCATTTTCAATGTACAAAACCTAATTGTGATGCATATATCCCTCTTAAAGGCCAAAGTTATGTTATGTTGGTTTCAGGACTTGTTCAAGGCTCTTGAACTTCAAAATATTCAACAATATTATAAGGCACTTGTTTTCATTATTTGATTATAACTAAGGTCTTGTGACCCATCCATGGTATTGTGTGGTGACTTGAGGACTTGTTCATGGTGCTTGAGATAGATATGATATGTTTGGGGATTGAGTTTTTTTTTCCCTCCCTTGACCATGGTTAAGGGATTGAGGCTTGTTTCCCAACCACAACCATGGTCAAGGCCCCGAGACCCATATGTAGTATGCAAATCATATAAATGGCACTCATGTCCAAATATTAGGCCAAAGACATTGAAGTGAGAGCTCATTTCATGGTTTCTAGGTGTTTTTCATGGCACATGAGCTTGAGAAGGTTCAATTATGGCTTAAGTCCTTTACTCCCCCCTTAACCATTTTTAGGTGTTAAGACCCATTTCTAGGTAGCAAAACCTATGCATGGCACATGTATCCTACTTGGATGCCTTCAAGGAAGCCTTACAAATGAGTGATGTGTTGGTTTGAGGACTTATTCAAGGCTCTCAAGCCTAAAAATATTCAACAAGATCCTAAGGTACTTGTTTTCCTTTCTCAACCATGGTTAAGGCCTCTCTACCCGTCCTTACTGCAAAAAACCTCCTAATGGTGTCCTTATCCAACTCCGATGTTAAGGACCCCCTAGAGAGGGATTGTGTTGTGGTTTCTAGGTGTTGTTCTTACCCAATGTAGTTAAAACATTAGCAACACCAAAATTCATGAGTACTAACCACCAATGTTTCTCACTAAATTATTTTAGTCAACACAAGCAACCAACCA
Organism: Picea engelmannii; assembly: GCA_009831015.1. Classification (NCBI taxonomy): domain Eukaryota; kingdom Viridiplantae; phylum Streptophyta; class Pinopsida; order Pinales; family Pinaceae; genus Picea; species Picea engelmannii. The sequence continues at coordinate 40,279 of ML786987.1, forward strand.
ACCAACATTTCCTTAGGAGGCCACCATGAGTTGGGGTAATCTATTTTGCAAATTTTCCTAGGACCTTGAAAATTTTCCTAGGAGGCCCCCAAGGCATAGATACACAAAGGGAATCCTTGAATTGACGAATTCCCTGAGGTGTTGCGACATTCCATGATAAATTATTTTGATTGGAGAGTTGATGAAATGGATGAACGTTGTGAGAGAAATGTTGAATGACTTTTCTATAGAAATCCATGCCACCAAGGATTAATAAACTATTTATATATGTAGTATTAGAGGGATTGGGCCAATCCTGAAGGACATTGACCTTGGCTAGATATGCGGTCACACTAGCATTAGCAATAGCAAAAGTCATGAGTACTAACCACCAATATTTCTCACTAAATTTTTTTAGTCAACACAAGCAACCAACCACTACACTATTTTTTATCTTTGAAGGAATATGAAACTCCATACCATGCTATGGAAACCACCCTTTGCCTAGGAGGCCGGCATGAGTTGGGGTAATCTATTTTGCAAATTTTCATAAGAATTGCACCTAGCCCCATTATTTTATAGGCTTGGGGTAATAATTTATATATATTAATTAAATTAAAAACAAATAATAACAAAACATAAAAAATAAAAATACAAAACAAAAAAAATAAAAACAAAAAACAATATATATTAATTATATATTAATTAAATTAAAAACAAATCATAAAAAAACATTATTAAAAAAAAAAAAACACAATTCAAAACTCATAACACTAAATCCCTGCACTCATTACATTCACGACAATAATCCCAAACCTTGCACATACAACACGTAACTTTAAAACCCATTATCCCCTACCCTGGTTATCCCTAACCACAAACCCTTAACACCCATCACATCCAACCCTTAACATATGTAACCCATAACCGATCTAACCCTTATAACCCCTTAACCCGCGCAGGTTAACACTATAACATATCATATCACTTAATCCATTAATATATAACATATCACTTAACCCGTGTGGATTCACTATGCTCTAATTAGCTCTGATACCTGGACATACGTGCGAGACTTGCATCGGGGATCATATCATGAGGTGATTATGAGACCGAGTGGAGGGATTATCACTTAACCGATCGAGTTCACTATGCTATAAGATTTGATACATGCACCTATGCACAAGACGACTTGCATTGAAGGTAATATCAGGTGATTATGAGACTGAGTGGAGGGAAATAGTTGCACCTGTCGAGGTCCATCTGTAAAATTGATCAAGTGATGTTGAGACTAAGGGCAAGGGTGAGGATGGTGAGTACCTCTGCACACTTCATGAATTTACATTGCTAATGTGAGAATAGTGTTTTTGTTTTTACAAGTTTGTATTAGTTCCATTTTGTGTTGAAAGGAGAGGTAAATCTCACCTTCTTCTCCCCTTCCCATACTTGCCTCAAACCCTAGTAGTCTCCCTCATTGAGACACTAAAGGAAAGATGTGAATTCCCATAGATCCATCAACAACTTCAATATTTTTTCAATTTTGGTTGCAATTGTCTCCCTAACCCCCTACAATAACCTTTGGGCTCATTTTGTTGTGGAAATTATCTTGGGATTGTCTTCAAGTTGTTCATATGGTATCCTAGTGGCTAATGGTTACATAAATAATGGTTTAGGAATCAATTTAGATTCCAAATTTGTTATCCTCCTTTTCAACTTGGTGTTTTCCTCTACTTGCTCCAAATTGGATTCCCTAAGAATACGCCATATGGAATCATGTAACTTAAGGGATCCCTTTTCCCCTAATTATTTAACATCTAAAAGCAACCAAACTCATAAACTTGTCATTCAAGAAATCCCATCAATCTTTTGAATCCTTAGCTCACAGCGCAAACACTAAATTAGAATTATATTATTTCTTTTGTTTTCACTTTCCAAGGAAAAACTAAAACCTCTCTTTTTTTTACTTCTTTCAATTCCTAAAACACTCCTCCCAACTTGCATATCCCCTATCCTTTATACCATTTTTACTTTTTATTATTTAGTCAATTAATTATTCATTTATTGATAAGGATATGAGTGACATATCCTTCTAACTTGTCTTTTATGAGAACATATGGCTCTCGACCACCCCTCCTTGAATTATGGACCCCAAATGTCTTTTCATCCCTTAATTCAAAGATAATGGGTGAAGATTTATTGAAGACTTAAATAATACTTATTAATGGACCTCCACTCCTCTTAGAGATCTCATCCCTACTTAATGGGAACACCCTTCAAACACCTAGGCTTTATCATCTATAAATCCAGACCTAAACACATATCAGGGGTGTTGTAGTCTTGTTCTTCTTGGTATACAATATCTGTGCTATGCTCTCTGTAGCCATTTCTTCCTTATTTACATTTAGATTTCCCTTCTACATGGCCATTTGTCCTCATTATTGTTTCCATGAAACTTTCCTTCAGAGACATCACCCTGCAATTCTTCTTGATAGAATTTTATTACATTGGAAAGTATCAGATTATTCCACTTTATAACATTGCATTAGTAAGTGTTTCAATATGAGATAATGGAGTTTAATCTTAGAAAAAACTTGGCATCATGTAGCTCATCCATGAAAACCATTAATGTGAGCCAAGGGAAATTTATTTTGGGGAATGATTCCATTAAGTGGGATATATTGAAATATTAATTACCATATGCTTCCAAAGACTCTTGCATGGATCCGGGAAAACCTCTTGCTCCTTCCCATAGCTATTTTTCATCGAAGTTGAAATTATTGCATTTCATTTTCCTATTGCATGGTTTAAAGAGTCGAGTTGAAACACCATTAGTTTCACGACCACTCCTTTGAGTAACAACAACCTAAAATCAAGCGCTAATTAAAATTTATCTAGAAAATTTTCTAGGGCTCTTCAAACCCATCTTATCTTAGGTGTAGAGCTTTGGAATAGGATTGTGAGAATAACTTTCCAAAGATGATAAACAAACATAAATATTTGAGCTAGGGAGTGAAATCCAGTTGCTATATCACTGACTTTGGGAAGCCCTTAACACAAAGGTCAAGCACGAGGTCACATTGGGGCCAACAGAGTAATCAACCCTGCTTTGTTGGTCTTGGTTTCTACTATCGATTGTCCCCCCTCTGCTTTGGTATAGTAGGTGGTACCATAGAGGCCATAATATTTTAGATTTCCTACCCAAGGTGACAACACAGGGAAGGTGGTGTTGTACCTGGGATCAATGTTGGCTAGACTCACTCAGACTCCTTGGAAGGTTGCCCACTACTCGGTGAGGTAAATTGCACCAGGGCGTTAGTTCATTAAGTAGGTTGTCAACGTAACTTTCCCACCGACCCAAACTCAGCCCCTTCATGCATTGATCGTACGATGTTGGATTCCATCACCAACTAGCGCTTCTTTGTGAGAAGATTAGTTTGCATGCTTGACTCCTAGATTAATTAGCGTGTGCTAGATAATACAAGTGTGAAAGAGTAACACTGTGGTAATCATTATGAGATTACTGTGATACCAGCAAGATACTAGTAATGAAGTAGAACCACTGTACTAATTAGTGTTACAGCCTGATAGAAACATGCTTATGCATATCCAATTTCATAGACTATTCAGAAATATTGATTAAAGAATAGAGCATTTTAACTGTAATTTTATAGTAATTCGACCTTTTGATTTATCTTTTATTTCAAAGAGTTCTAATATTAATGAGAAAACATTTGTGTGTGCTTAATGACTAACATTTTTGCTAGCCTTCTATAAATTACATAGAGCATTACTATTTCATTGTTTCCTACTAGCTTCCATTAATTTTTACATGTAAAGAGTTCAACCTGTTTATTGTGATTGCACCTCTTTTAGTTGGACTTCATCGCTCTTTGCATTTATTTTGCTACTCCCAAATCAAACTGAATTCTAGTTGTTGTCCTAAATATTCCATGCTTCACTATAGAAAAAACTTTTGTTCTGTATCTATGCACAACATATTTTGTACATGAAATATTTTATTTGAAATCTCATCAATGCCCCATCATTAAGTTAAGAGTGGTTAGTTGCTCATGAGTCATCACAAAGTTAGTGGAGAGATGTTAGTTATGTGCATTAATGACTCACCTCTAAGGTAGAGGAGAGTTGTTAGTATGAGACTCGTATTAGAAAGGGAACTCCCTCCTCACTTGTAATTAATTCACCCTACTATCAATAGTATCAAATTTTGTTTCTTAATTTGAGTACCAAGTACATGGAGATGTCTTCATCCATATTTTAGGATTTATAGGTGCATTCTAACCCTTGGGTCAATCAATGGAATTAGTGGATATGTAATCTGTATATTGCAAGTATATCCTTATTTCTTCTACCTCTCTACACGCATTTGGGAGCATATCTACAAAATATAATGGTTTCTAGTATTGTGGGTTAATAGAGGCAGTGTATCGCTCATGAAGTTCTTTGTGGCTATTTTGTGGTTCTTGAATATTACTTGTGACAAGGTGAATCATGGGAGGTATGTTTGTAACTTCAATAGGAAAATAAGAAATTGTGGTTAGGTTAGTTGGACATCCTTATAATAAGAATCATGTTCTAAATTATACTTCAAACTTTCCATAATACAATATCTACTAACAAAAAAATCATAATATATTTGGTAAGAGTTGTTACTTCTCACAAGCAAGATGTCCAAGTCCTCAATTTGGTGAGGCAAGTAATTGACAATTGTACTCATGTCCTATGGGAAATTGATAGTGTGAATACTATATTTGTATTGTCCACCACTTGTGTGGGGTTACTTGCATTATTGGATTCACTCTTTCTATGAGCATTTCCTCAACTTGAATAAGCATATCTAGTACAAATGGTTGTTCTTCAGGGTCCATTTTGTTCCATATGGAAAGGTGATGACATTTTTCTTTGCAATGCATCTACAACAAGCATAGTTTTAATGAAAAGTTTTGTTTAAATCCCTGGAATTAGGGGTGTTGCCGCTAATTCTTGTCCATCTTCTTTTTATGTTCTACTAACAACACATGATTGGTAGTCTCTAACATCTCCATAGAATACCAAAGATCAAGGTCTTCCAACATCATCTATGCTTAACACTTACATGAGATGAAGTTAGAGGGAAATTTATAAACTAGTAATAAGAGAGGTACAATGAATATAAATGCATGGAAAAAAATTCCGCAGTGTGAAATCTAACCATAGTGCATATTGCTTGAATGGATAAGCGAGTTGAATTAAGGTGCACCCACCTAGAGATTCATACCCTTCACTAAGTTGGGAATCCATTGCATGCATGAGTGCCCCTACTAATATTGGTAATTGCACCCTCTAATTGTGCATCCAAAACTAAAGATATAAAAAATTTATTTAGAAATTTGAATATAGAAAAAAAAAAGTTCAAAAATTGGAACTAGGATAAGGATGGACTACTCATTAACAACACGTGCACATGCAACTGAAGTTACAACCAAACATGTACCTGTCAGATATTTCTTCGTCGAGTGAGGAAAGATTGGGACAAATAGAGGGAAATCTGACTACATCTAGTAGATATGATACACAAACAAGGACCAGAGGTGAAAAATACAGAAGAAAATTTTGTAGATGCATGGAATTTTTCTTGCAGAAGGAGGATCGTGCTCTTATGATGATGATATCATAGGAGACACAGAGGTGTCACTCAAGTATATGCATCTGGTGAAACAATGGGTACCTAAGGAACTTCCTCCATTAGACATTGACTTCATTGTAAACAATACGACATATCGCATTGCACCATCCTCCATGCATGGCATGGGGCTATTTTCCATGGATGGAATAACTGTAAAATACAATACATTAACTGAACTGATGGACTATGTTGGACTGTGTTACAATTATAACGATTGGATGGAGTAGGTCCATTACATGCAAAGTATGTGGAGATATGAACTCGCCGCAAATTATATGCATCTAATAAACAATGATAAAAACAAGGGAGCGACTATCTATATTGATGGAAGACCTAAAGCTTCTAGTAATATCGTAGGTTTTATAAACAACACATGACCCGGGACAACAAACAAGCAACTGAATTGCATATATGAGGGATGCGAAGAGAATTGGGTAGTCGTGTGTGCAATAAAAAAGATAGCTCTTGGGGAAGAGTTAGTGGATTACCATTTGAATCGAATAGAAACATCGACTAATAATGTGTGGGTACTTATGAAACACCTCTTTAAGCAACCTCTACTTATTGCATTATATTTTTTTTTATCTTTAACATTGTTTTAAATATTTCACGGTCCCAATTTTATAATAATGTGGAAGGTTGATCATTAAGGTTGGTTTTATTTGGGTGGCAATTAGTTTTTTAGTTATCGTTAACAATTTTTTAAATATTTGGGGGTTCTAATTATATTATAATGTGGCAGGATGATTATGGAAAAGGGCCAGCCGCAGAACATGTAAATGATTATCGAATTTGACTTCCATTTTACGTGAATTTTATTATTTGTTTATATAATTTTACTGAAATAACATTGATTTTGTTGAAATTATATGTAGTCGGCAGGCCATGTTGATCATGATTCCACCAATGAGGAGGGGTTGTATTCAACCCCTGATCTGATTGTATTAATAAAAAATATATATATCATTAAAGTGAACAAGGAACCTACTAGCTTATTAAACCGTCCAGATCAAACTCATGGCGTCTTAGAAAGGATCAATCTCTGCATGTCACAAATTAACACATATAAGGTAATAACCATAATTTAAAGTGTTTTTTTCTAATGTACTCATATGTTCAATTATGAAACTCTGTTTTTTAACTTTTACATTATCTCACGAAAAAACATTTTCTCTTTTATAAAGAGATTTTTGGAGCTTGTTCAGCCCGGTGTTGGTAGTAGTGGCGCTGCAGAGAAGCCACAGAGTCCTGAAGCGGATTTTCATACAACTGCTAGACTACTATTTACTTCTCCATCTTCCACACCTAATTTATATAGGATCCATGACACAGTACAACACCAAACATCCACACATCGGTCAGACTCTAGAGATGGTGACAGAGATGAGGTTAATGATGTGGTTGACATGGTTGCATTTCCTGGAGCTAGATGTGTGACAAGCACAAGGACCCTTTCATGCACATTTGTGGTCGACGATAATGGACTTCCATCAAAACAAATAAGACTCCTAGGTAGTTTTTCATATTTTAATTGTTTCATGTTGTCCATATCATACACAAATAATCTAGATTATTATTTTTAAAATAATGATCATATCTTCTTGTGTGTAGGAAACAACCATTTTTATAGGCACCTGGAGAGCAAGGCATTGTTGATTTTTGGGGCAACCTTACGCATGAGGTGGAATTTCCAGAATTCCAGCCTAAAAAAAGAACTTATGGATTATCTCAAAGCCCTCTTTGAAGTAGACATGTTCAATAAAAAAGTAGTTACCTCTGTAGTGGGTGAATATTTAAAATATATGTTGGATGTTTATAGACGAAAATTGGCATGCAACCCTAGGTATGAGTGTCCTCCCTCAATTCCAGAGAGGGAGTGGAAGGCGATCATTAATGATGCAAAAGAGAAGATATTGAAAAAATCAGGAGAAAAAATAACAGGTACCCCAAGGTAAATTACAATATTTTGATTTCAATACCAACTTTAATTTTCTTTAGATCTAAATAAAAGTGTGGTTGTATAGAACATACTTGAAAATTTTGATGATAGGTTTCCTGACACTTCGAAGGCAACCAAAGCAAGGATTTTCAAACATGACCAACACAAGCTAGGCCAAGGCAGCTACTAGAGGTTACAATCACAAATCATAAGTACTCAAACATCTTAAGAATATTATTTGTATCGCCTTACAACTTTTAGGTAATTGCAGCCAAAAACATTAAAAAAACATACTCTTATCCAATGCAGGGCGACGACTTTGAAACTGAAACCACGGAGGAAGACCTCGAACTTGGTTACAAGTACAACTATAAAGTCGTGGTTGATCATAGGAAAATCATGGGGCAGACCCCAAGATCCAGTTTGCGGGATAAGATAAATAAAAATCAGTCCACATTAACCTTTCATTACTTATAAAATACGTAAATGTTTGATATCGTCCATAACTTTAATGTCTTACTTTGTTTTAATCATGGGAGAAACACTATCAACGAAACCATTAGCACTGGAAAACAAAGTGTTGATAATGTAGCGCGACCAGAAGATCATGGTGCTTCCCAGCAGCCCCATCCCAGTGGGGTGCAGCCCCAACATGTTCTAGTGACTAAGATGCATGACGGTAAAATGGATGTATATTGATCATATACTTAATAATTTTGTACTTATAATTTTTATTACTTATACATTTACGGTTTTGTCCTTATAATTTTTTTCGTTTCAATGGCAAAGAATGTCGTAGTCGAGCTTCCTCAACCTGAAGATCAAGTGAACAGGGAAGCCATTCCAATGGTGTCGACTAGTGGACCAGGTAAATAATTACATTGCAGAGTTTTTTTTTAATATTAATGAACTACTTCAATGATATTTAAAAATTGGCCATATAAATTTAATATTTTTTGTTTTTGTAGGTGATGGCCCCTCACATTAGCCTCCACACCGTGGGTGCAAGACCAGATGTGCTTATTGTGAAAGGAGTGAAGCAACATCAGTTGTTGAAGAGCACCCAGTAAATGAAGACATGGAGATGGATGAATTACTTAAGAACTGGAAAACACAAAAGAAGACTAAAAGAAATTGATGATGTGTAATAATTTTATAAGACAATTAGATGGACATTATATAGTTGAACATGTACTAATGCATATAATGCATTGACAGTATGGGTACTTTTTCATCTAATAATATATAAAAGGTTATTTCTATGGCTTGTATATATCTGTGAATGTTATTTTATTATACACTTAATGATAATTTCAGCTTCTCTTAGTCTTGGTATATATTGATTCAATACTCCTTGGTTCTATTGTTCCTATTGGCCTTGACATAATATTTTTGAATCAATTTGTGGATCCATGGATATCATCCTAGCAATTTGAAGGCATTGGTAAACGTGAAATTTAAGAGATTGAATTGTTCAAGTTTGGATTTAAATTTTACATGCTTGTTTGTATGAGACCGCCTTGTTTCTGGGTTTCAAGAGTTCCAAGCTTTTGTAATCTTATTCATTTGAATATGTACATAGTATCGATAAGGACACTGAAATAATGATATATTTTTTATGATTAATGTGTATCAAATATTCTAATGGTGGGAATGCAAAGGACAAAGAGTGCAACTTGTAGCCTAATGGGTCAAATAATCTCCCTATTAAAAATGGAACCTTACTAATAATAACAAAAATGGTTAAATTAATTGTGTATTTATTATGCCAACCTAAGGATCTAAGATCTTGGGAAATGATTGTTAGAAAAACAGGATTGCGGATCAATAAAATAAAACAAATGCGGAAATAAAACACATAACATACACAATACAATAGAGACATAGATATATGTGGTTCACCCAGTGTGGGCTACGTCCACCATGTTGTCAAATGTTTAATAGGTAGCATAAGCTTGTCATTGATGGCAAGTACAGCAATAATGATGGCTTGAGTACAACAGCGATGATCAACAGGCAAATAGAAGATAAGTCCAGGAAGATTGAATGGTCGAAGGCAACGCAACGTTGATCAGGAATGATGAAGTCCCATAAAGTTTGTGAAGTATTTCTGATCGTTGGATCCCATCCAAAATTCCCGACAGAACGATGACCGTCAGATATGAATAAAGACAAGAAGAGCGTGCACTGAAGAGGAGGATAGATATCAGGCATTAGATCTGAGCGCAGGGTCCGACCACCGTTGGATCGAGGAAAACCTGCACGATCTTTAAAAGTGCAAGGAGTAGAGGGCTCACAAATCTCGAAAGCAGGAGGACCGTCCATCTCAGGGGGCTATGTGGACTGTTGATCCGACTCCCTGTCGGAGTTTCGGGGATCAAGAGTTGGAGATGTCAAAGAAACAATGCAATAGGAATCCCGATTTTGCGATATGCAAAATCACGACTTAAATCATAGTCATTGAATCAAGATCAAATCTAGACCGTTGATTCTAGTCCATGTCGGAGTTTCGAGGATCGAGTGTTGAAGTTGTCAAAGAACATTCACCATAGGAATCTCGATTTCGCGATATGCGAAATCACGATGTAATCTGAGCCGTTAGATCAAGCTTTGATCTGGACCGTTGATTCAAATCCGTGTTAGAGTTTCGGGGATCGCAACATGGAGTGGCAAGTAAAAAATGCAACAAGAAAGACGATTTCGCGATATCCAAAATTGTGATTCAATCGCAGCCGTTAAATCAAGCTCTGATCAGGATCGTTGATCCCACGTCATTTCAGGGTATCGGGGATCGCGACTTGGAGAGTCGAGATGTCTCATCTCCAGACTCACGAAATGCGAAATCGCGAAAGCGCCTTATGCATAAGGCTATGGTCACAGCCTATGGTCACGAGAAGGGAAGGAGTCAGTCCAGATAAGCTCCATTTCGGGGTTTCAGAGATCGTGACTTGGAAAGTCGAGATGCATCATCTCCAGATCCACGAAACGCGAATTCGTGAAAAGCGCTTTTTGCATAGGTGCTTGGTTATGACCATAGTCATATTGGGAAGGAGCTAGTGCAGAAAAGTTCTGTATCGGAGCTTCGGAGATCGCGACATGAAGTGTCAAGACACTTGGTCATAGGAATGTCGAAATGCCAAAATCCGATTTAAAGGCAAGATTAATTGGATTCAATCCAACGGTGCAGGTGAATTTGAACAAGATCGGAGGGCTATTGTTTCACAACACAGTGAAACTGCTAGAAACCATTGATGGTTTCTACCAGAGGATGCGAAGAGACTTCGGTGTGATTTCTAGAGGAGCTGAAGAGTCACATGGGATCTGCCAGTGGAATGAAGACGATTCGTGGAGGAAATTGACAATTGGATAAGGGTTTGAGCTCGTAACTAGAACAGAAAGGATGAGCTCGACTGTAACAGAGAAGACGAAGAGTCTCAATTGCCAGAGAGAAAAAGGAATCTCGGCTTAACACCCAGTGATGATAGACACATGGGGTGAACCACCAGAGAAGCTGAAGAGTCACGATGATGATCAGGCAGAGCACTCGAGAGGTGGAGGAGATTGGCGCGATATGAGCATGCAGAGGAATGGCAAACATTGCATGCACGAGGTGTACAGAAGCTATAAATACATGGTACAGAGAAGAGATGGGGTTGCGGTTGTTGTGGGAGTTTGTTGTGGTTGTTGTTGGTGAAGGTGATTCATGTGTGAAGAAGGAGGAGAGTGAAGTAGTTGAATTGCACAGAAGAGGAGTTGTGTTGTGAAAGGACATGGCGCACAGAGCATAAAAAGCATAAGAACAGATAGCGCAAGTCATGTGTGCAGGAAGGCCGTGAGGCAGTCAGAGCAACAAAATGCAGCAGAATAGTGATGAGTCTGGTAAGCCATTGTTGAACATTATATCACTATAATAAGTTTCAGTAGCAAAGATTTATATTTCAGGGAGGTTGCGAGGTGCTAGGGAGGACTGTTGTCCTCAGAGGTTCAAGTGGGTGCTTGAACACAGGGAGTTGTAGCTTCCATCTGGTTACAGCCAGAGAAACCAGGGTGGCAGGGTGGTGCAAGGGAGAACTCTTGTTCTCTGTTATACAGGTTGGTGCCTGTATGATTGGAAGTTGGTGCTTCCATCCAGTTGGTGCTGGAAACACTCAGGGAGTTGGTTCTTCCTTCTAGTTGGTGCTAGAGAAACCATGGAGTTGGTGCTTCCTTCTAGTTGGTGCTAGAGAAACCAAGGAGTTGGTGCTTCCTTCTAGTGGGTTCTAGAGAAAACAGAGAGTTGGTGCTCTCAGCAAGTAGCAGCTTGCAAAACTGAGGTTTTAGCCTCATTATGAGTTGGTGCTCATATGTATGATAATGTAAAGAATGTAACTATTACTTATCATATAAAGAAAAAGAGGTTTTTACCCTGAATGGGTTTCCTCGGGAAATATATGTCTCTGTGTTTCTCATATATGTGACTGATGTTGAATGTGCCATTGTTTATTTCCCTGCATTATTGTGATCATCATTCAGTGTTTCTGCAAAGAGTTTAAAAGAAGCATAATTGTTTAAGCACGGTGATAATTGATTCACCCCCCCCCCTCAATTGTCCAACACACCAGATAAATTGTTAGGTCCTTCCTTTATTAGTATCTAGCAAATGAAGGGATACAACCTACAACACACCTGGTGTAACTTCCTCTTATTTCTCTCACATTCTCCTCACTTAGAATACAATATTCACAATGATACATAGCCATAATACATTTCCCTCGTAAAAGAGGGTTGCCTTCTAGGGAAAAAACCCTAACATAACTTCTACCATCAGATCTGCGACCTTATAATGAATGGTCTAGATTTACAATGAAATTACAATATACATTTACAAGGAAAATTTTCCTTCGAGGGCTTCGCCCCCGAACCCCCATCAGGGACCCGCTTTCCCTGGGACCCCACAGGGGGGTAACACCCCCTACACTCCCCCGCGTGAAGGAGTGTACATTCTTTTGAGGTGTAAATTCTTCATGGGGTATAAACACACCTGAAAACAAAGACCTGTGGATCAGGAAGATAATCAGGCTCCACAACCAACAATCTCCCACTTGGATATTAATCTCAACAACTCCACTGTTGTTGTATATGCTAGACTATGATCCTTCTTAGACCTAGAAAATTTATCATCTTCACCTTCATGCTTGAAGACCAACTGAAACTGAGTAGGAACTCAGTTTCTCCCTGGTTACTCCCTTTGTTAACATGTCTGCATGATTATGACTAGTGTGTATCTTTTCCAACTTCAAATGTCCATATTCTAAGATGGATTGTATGAAATGGTACATGAGTTGTATATGCTTAGTCTTTGAAAGGAAGGTTGATTTGTTTGCAAGATGAATGGCACTCTCACTATCACAGTACAACCTACTATTCTCTTGTTCCTTTCCCAATTCCTCCATAAACCTCTGTAACCAAATAATTTCTTTGCTAGCCTCTGTAGCAGCAACATACTCTGATTATGTTGTTGAAAGTGAAACAACATTTTGCAATTTTGAAATCCAACTTACTATTCTTCCACCTATAGTAAAAATATACCATGTGGTGCTCCTCCTACTATCTTTATCACCTACAATATCTGAATCAACATGTCCATATAGAACAGTGTCTGAACCTTCAAAACATAATGCATGAGTAGCAGTACCTCTCAAATACCTGAGAATCCACTTTACTACCTCCCAATGTTCTTTACCTGGATTGTTCATATACATGCTCATAACTCCCATTGCATGTGCAATATATGGTCTTGTGCAAACCATCGCATACATCAAACTGTCAATTGTTGATGAATAAGGGAGCCCATACATGTATTCTATCTCCTCCTATGTCTTGGGACACATTTCCTTAGTTAATTTGAAATGGTTGGCCAAAGGTGTACTAACTAGTTTTGCATTTTGCATTCTAAACTTCTCCAACACCTTCTCTATGTACTCACCTTGAGACAATGTCAATTTGTGATTTTTCCTGTCACTAGTTATTCTCATACCAAGGATTTTCTTTGCAGCACCCAAATCCTTCATCGCAAATGAATTAGCTAATTTCTTCTTTAGCACATTTATATCCTGCATATTAGACCCTGCAACAAACATGTCATCTACATACAATAGCAAGATAATATAGCTTCCATTTTCTAGCTTTCTAAAATAAACACAGTGATCAGAATGACATCTATTATAACCGTGTTCTGTCATAAACCTGTCAAACTTAAAATACCACTGCCTGGGAGATTTCTTTAGGCCATACAAGCTCTTCTTCAACCTGCATACCAAATTCTCCTTCCATTTGACCTCATACCCCTGTGGTTGTTGCATATAAATATCTTCCTCCAAATCCCCATGGAGAAAAGTTGTTTTTACATCTAACTGTTCAAGATGAAAATCCTCTACTACCACAAGACTTAAAATAGTCCTAATTGAAGTCATTTTAACAACAAGAGAAAATATTTCATCAAAATCTATACCTTTCTTTTCTGCAAACCCCTTTACAGCAAGTCTATCCTTGTACCACTTTTTTCCTCCATCTTCTTCCTTCAACTTGTAAACCTATTTATTCTGCAATGCTTTTTTTCTTGCAGGAAACTGAACCAAGTCCCAAGTCTGGTTATTTACCAATGAATCTATTTCCTCTTTCATGCCTTGCTCCCACTTCTTTTTGGTGTCTATCTGCATTTCCTCTTCATAACATTATGGTTCACTAGAATCAGTCAACAATAAATAATACAATGAAGGAGAGTATCGTTTAGAGGGTCTACTTAACCAGGTAGATCTTTTAACAACACTTGCAAGAGTTTGAGGTACCTATTGATCTTGTTGTTGTACATTTTTATTTTCTGGTACCTTTGGAATTTCTTTTTCAGTGATCTCATCAAGCACTGTGTATTCTGGTTTTTCTTTTTCATGTTTCTTTCCCTTCTATTGATCTTTGTACGTGACCTTCTCATTGAATATGACATCTCTACTCCTAATGATTTTGTTATTTTCATAATCCCATAAGCGATAACCAAAATCATTAACACCGTATCCAATAAAGGTACACTTCTTGGATTTTTCCTCAAGCTTTGTTCTATTTTCTTTATCAATATAGACAAATGATTCACGACCAAAAGTCTTCAAAAAAGAAAAGTTTACCTTTTTACTTGTCCATGCATCCTCTGTAATTCTACCATCCAAAGAGCTTGAAGGTCCTTTGTTTATGAAGTAAACAAAAATATCTACAACATCTGCCTAGAACGGTAAGGGAAAACCAACATGCAATCTCATACTCCTTGCACGCTCCATGATTGTCATGTTCATCCTTTCCGACATGCCATTTTCTTATGGTGTTCTTGGAACTGTCTTCTCTCTACAAATCCCATGGTATGAATAGTAATCATCAAACTACTTGCTGCAATATTCACCTCCATTGTCTGATCTGAGACACTTCAAACTTTTTTCTGTCTCATTATCAACCAAATATTTCCATTTCTTAAAAGTATCAAAAACATCAGATTTTTATCGAATGCAATAAACCCAAGTTTTTCTAGTTGCATCATCAATAAAAGTAACATAATAATGAGAGCCACCAAGAGATGATACCTAATTTGGTCCCCATACATCTGTATGCACAAGCTCTAACCTTTCACTCTTCTTTTCTTTTCCGCCTCTAAGAAATCTAACTCTCTTTTGTTTTCCATAAACACAATGCTCACAGAAATCCAAATCAATTTGTTTAAGATCTAGCAACAAATTTATTTTGTGAAGTATCTGCATCCCCTTCTCACTTATGTGTCCAAGCCTATGATACCACAGTGTTGTATCCACTCCTGTAGAAGCTAAAGAGATAGAAGAGTTAGTATTACCAGTACATAAATACAATGTACCTACCTTCTTTCCTTTTGCTATCACCAATGATCCTTTGGTGACCTTCCACACCTTATCTGTAAATATGTGTATACAACCTTCACTTGCCAACTGCCCTGTTGAAATTAGATTTTTCCTTAGATCTGGAACGTCTTACCTCTTTCAACAACCATTGGTTTCCATTGCTTTTCTTTATTTTTACCTTTCCCATTCCAACAATTTTGCATGCTGCATCATCACCCAAATGAACCTGTCCAAAATCACATTGAACATAATCTAGAAAATGTTTCCTATGGGGTGTGGCATGAAATGAAGCCCCTGAATCTACTACCGAAGACTCGGAAATATTATCTACAAAAATAATCAAAGAATCTTGTAACACATCACATGTTACATTTTCTTCCTGATTTTTCTCTTGTTGTCCCTCTCTTTATTTCTTTGGAGCTCTGCAGTCTTTCTTCAGATGTTCTTTCTTCCCACAATTCCATAACTCTATATTTCCAAATCTGGATTTGGATGTGCCCTTCTTATAATTCCCACGGTTCCTTGATCCCTTTCCTCTATCCTTTTGTCTTCCCCTGTTCTCCATGTTTAACACATTACCTGATGTCTCACATGTGTTTTTCGTCGCATTTCCTCACTAAGGATAACACCAACAACATCATCAAATTTTAAAGTATTTGAACCAGAGACAGAGGTTGTTCCATCTTTCTGGCAATGAGCATAATATTAGAAGAGCCCTGACCTCATCATCAAAGTTCACTTTTACATAACTTAGTTGATTAGTAACCGTATCAAATTCATTTAAATTATCTACAACAGACCCACCTTCTGACATCTTCATATTAAATCATATATTCATTAGAAATACCTTATTAGACTCCAATAGTTTTTCATACATTTTATCCAATGCGTCCATCAACTCCTTCGTTGTCTTTTCTTTCGAAATATTGAAATCCCCCGACGTTGTCAGGCTCAGTCGTATCGTTCCTAGTGCCTTTCTGTCAAGAACCTCCCATTCTTCGTCCTTCATGTTCGTCGACTTCTTTGCTATTCCACCCAATGGTAGAAATAGATCATTCTGATATAAATAATCTTCCATTTGCATCTTCCATAACAAGTAGTTTTGGCCATTAAATTTCTCGACCCTAAAATTTTCTTCTTTCGCCATTGCTCCCACTCGAACCACGAACCCTCTTTTCATGCAAGTTACATTTTTCTCTGATACCAGTTGTTAGAAAAACAGGATTATGGAGCACTAAAATAAAATAAATGCAAAAATAAAACACAGAAGATACAAAATACAATAGAGACACAGAGATATGTTGTTCACCTAGTGTGAGCTACGTCCACCATAGAAATTATCAAGACCTTCCTTTATTATTATCCATCAAATGAAGGGATACAACCTACAACACACCCGTTGTAACATCCTATTCTTTCTCTCACGGTCTCCTCACTCAGAATACAATATTCGCAATGATACATAGCCGCAATACATGAGGGTTTCCTTCTAGGGAAAAAAACCCAAACATAACTTCTACCATTAGATTTGCGACTTTATAATGAACGGTCTAGATTTATAATGAAATTACAATATAACTTTACAAGGAAAAATTTCCTTCTCGAGCTCGCCCCCTAACCCCCACAGGGGGGGTAACCCCCCCTTGCACTCCCTCTCCTAGGGGTGTGTTCATTCTTTCGAGGTGTAAAGTCTTCATGGGGTGCAAACACTGTTGAAAAAAAAAAAAAGACCTCTGCATCAGGAAGATAATCATGCTCCACAACCAACAATGATGTGCATTGTTTGTGTGGGATTTAGATTTATATTTGTATCTTGAGATTTAGTTCGTCGTGCTTGCGACAAATAGTATAGATAGTTGCATCATTGACAAGTATCACATTCTGTCTCAAAAAATTTTATGTCCTTCATGCCTTTCCAAAAGAAAGAATTCTTAATCCTATCATATGTTTTTTGAAAGCCAGAATGAACCACCATAGGAGAGGAGTGTAATTCAAATAACACTTTGGATTTAAATGAGGAATTCCAAACTAGATAAATATGCCCTTTATAGTATATCTCATCATTATTTACACCACAATCACATAGAAATCCATAACACAGTGACACATTGTTTACTTTGGAAACCCAAATGGGAAAAACAACATTTAATTGACTTTGATTAATCCTTTATTTATTGATAATTGTGAAGGTTACAAATCCTTCTATCTCTTTGGATCATTCTTAGTATTCACATGGGAATTTGAACATTTCCTCCTTAGTCTGAGCCAAAGAACCCATACAAAATAGTTGGGCATGAATTTATTGAAGGACGACAATACTAAGGGTTCAACTAGAAGGCTAGTTGTCCCCCAACTCTAGAACTTACCCCAAGCCTAGCATTGGCCTTCTCCTTTGTCTTTTCCAATTAATCTTTTTAGTATGGTTCTCATGTTTTATTTTTCATTGATATATATATATATATATATATATATATTGAACATGACAACATCTGAACCAATAACCAATATTTTTCGTGGATCCAATTTAGATCATTTATCACTAGGGAAGGTGTTGGTAAAGGAAAGGCTAGTGATAGAAGTTGCTTAGTGTAGATGTTTTTCACATAGAATTCACCTATTGACTTGTTTAGATGTGAATATTGCTAATTATAATAATAAGATGAAGGGGAACATGAGTAGTGTTTACCTGATGCGAGTTGGTCAATAGTGATGATGTAGTCCTCATGCAGGAATGCATCACCAAAAAATGATAGAGATGATGACATGAATAGTGTGTATGTAGTCATGGTTGAGAAGGATGTTGTAGTCTAAGGTTCTTGTCAATATGTTAAGGAAAATTCCTTCATATTCAGATGGTCACCCATCAAATTATTATTCATAGCTCATGAATTCCCTAATAGTGGGGTAGTCTAACATAAGGGGTAGTTTAACACTATTGGATTTATTACAGTGTTATATCTACATGTGGCCATGGCTTGTGTATCATTATTACTAATTGTAAGTATGGATAGATTCATATTCTTTATACTTTTATTGTATTAAAAGGTGTGATTAAGGTTGAACTAGTCAAACTTGATATGTGGGCTCAATAATTCTCTTGGGGTGCCAGTTCTTGTTTTGTGGGAACCATATATGAAAAATGCTAATCTCTTTTTCTTTTAAGATATAACGTGAGAAGAAAATCAAGACCCGGTGCCTTGTGCTTGGGCTATGGAGTCTAGGGAACAAATAGAACTTGAAAATGGATAAAGAATATGTGACAAAACCATCAAACAACAAGTGTTATCAGTCAAGGACAGATCTGATATATATGCAACAACCATATGAAATGCTCAACAAAGACATAACAACACAACCATAAAATTCTTACACTCACATAAGACATCAAAGATGAGTTTAGAGTAAGAGAGATAACCTTCTATTGAATGAACAACCCCTTAAGCTTTATCCTTTAGAAGGGGCAAAAGCTATCTTAATTATTATTACTTTTTTAAAATAAATATATGTCTGTTGGGTCATATCAAGAGTACAAATTCTCTTTGATAGCTCATCAAAAGTTGAAATTATTATAGTAACTTCGTTGCATTATGAAGAGCATGAATAATAATGTTGTTAAGTGACAAAGTTTGAAGAACATTCATGTTTAACCACCTTATCAAGAACCCTATTGGTCTCCTCAATGTTTATTAATTCTTGCAAAGACCATTCATTAATGTAGTAAATGTTATAACATTAGGATTGTATCCCTTGGACACCATCTCATCCAAAACATTGCAAGCTTCCTCCCACCTACCTTCTTCACTACTTCAGTTTTTCTTCCTCCAATTGTATGTGAACCAGATGATTTGCAACACCCATATCTTTTAAGATTCTACCCAATATTACACTGTCTATATAAACCCAAATGTCAACAATAATCATTGATCCAAGGAGTTAAAAATTCATTTCGACATAAAGACATCGATATTCTATAACATTGACACAATTTAATGATAAACAAAATCTCCTCTTCTTGAATATGCACCCTCTCTACAAAGATTAATTCATGCTAGTATCACATGATTTTCATAACTTGAAAGAGAGAGAGAGACCTCCATTTTTTATTTTATTTTTATAACTTGGGACTTGAAAAGAAGTCTAGTTTAGTAAATCAAGGTGAAGGCCTTCAGAATTTGTCGATGTTCTTGGTGATTATTTACATATAATATATGTTGTTCATGAGGAATCTAATGTCTCACTTGCATTGACTTTTAGAGAGTTATTATTGTTGATTGCATCACCTTAGCATGATCTTTAGTAAGAATTTCAAATTTTCATAGTCATCTCGTTTAACACCCATATGATGTCTTAGAAAGTGAAACTCTTAGTGGAAACCACAAGACAAATAAGTGGAACAACAATTCCACAAGTGACAACAAGATTTTCCTACCATTTGTTCAAACCATTGTAGCACATCTTTGCAAAATCCAACAATGGATATATATAGAAATGAAAATTAATCAAGCAATAATGTTTGCTTGAAGGCCATTGGACATTGTTCTAATGCAAAAATGTTTAGTGTAGTTGTCAAAGGCCCACATAATATATGGCATGCATCCATATCAAGTAGAATTTTCTAACTAGATTATAACCATTGGTTGCACATAAAAATGACCATAACTTGAATGTGTCATTTGCACTTCAAATGATAGGTCGTCTCTTCGAGAAAAACAAATGAATATAATATTGGCATCATGGCTTTCACTTCATACATAGCAGGCATTGAACATAGAAGTTTTATCTTCCATATCATGATTATAATTGTTGTATTTGGATCACCACTGTGTTGTTTCCTTATGGACCCATGTAGCATACTCCCACTTTTTACTCAATACCAATTGTTATATTCTTAAGCAAAGAGATGAGCAAGTAACCCAAAAACAATATAGCGGGTGCTCCCATAAATTCACCCTTTCTTTCATGTGAGAGCTATTATAGGGACATTAGCATAAACATGGATGACAATTTGGGATAAATTGATACAAGAGATGGATTAAAAGTGTCATTAATAGCTCTTACAATGTAGGAAATGAAATCTATCCCCGTTATGCCAATAGAGGCTTAGAAAGGTACTTAAAAAAAAGGATCTTGATGTTTCTAGGAGAAAAATAATTTTCTTCATGTTAGTAACTGTGTACTTTCCAACTAAAAGAAAACATGAAGTTCCATTTCATGATATCATTAGTTTGTAATAGATATATGGGGAAAAATTGGTCCTATAACTCTTAATGCATGATTCTGCAAAACAGGTCCTTTTTTCTTACCTATTGGATTTCCTATGATTCCAAAAACCTTAGTATCTCTACCCAATTTCTTTATCTTGTATTCGGTTATTAGATCCATCAATACTAGTTGACCTGAAATTGATTCCTTCCCTACTCCCAAGGAGCCAAATGTAATATATCCATCAAACTTTGAACAAAGAATCCAACTAATTATCCCTCTGGTAGAAATCATCGATGCAATAATGGAAACTTGAGAGTGAGAAAACATTTGAAAACCCCAAGCCACATTGGTAACATTAGTGGAAGTTGTTGTAAATTTTACAATGTTGGTTCCTATGGATTGTAATCATGCAACAATGTGACAAAGTTTCTTAATTGATGAAATACTTTGAAATTATGATTTGAAACTATGATCACAAATTCTTAATTTCTTGTCATGCATGATTTTTATGAAAACAGTTTCCACCTGGAGCTCCACATCAACATAGTCGACATCCAATTCCATAGCCAGATTAAGTACATCAAGATGTGTTGCTTCATCACCTTCTTACACACCTCCCATCCAATTTCGATTATAAGTAATCAAGATGGGTAATGGCCTTTCTTTTAGCAAAATTACTAAATTGGACTTTGGATTGAAGTTATTTAAAAAATCGATTATGACATCAACAATGTATGTGCCATCAAATTTGACTTGTTGCATTTTCTTTAGTGTCTCTTGCACCGAATGTAATATGATAAGGCAACAATAAGACATCCTTTATTTTGAACCATTTTTGTTTTATGACTTGGATGTATTTGAATTGAAAGGGTATAATGGGATGTTTTTAAAGACAGATTGAGTATATTTCCCATCCCAACCCATTTCCCAATGAATCCTCCTCTGTTTTGTATTATATTTTATACAAATATTTATAATTAGCATTCAAAGTTTGAGGTTTGATGACACTGGGAGGGGACTTTTGAAACAAATCTCAAACGTCACTCATGGTTCTTCCATTGTGTTGCAAGATAAATAACTAGGGTTCAAGGACATCAATTATTAATTTTTTTTAAATAAATATATGTCGTCGCAATAGCGACGAAACATTGCAACGAACTATCGACCCTTCATCACAAGAGCGACAAATAGTATAGATTCTTGTGAAGAATTATATATACTATCGACAAACCTTTTTCATTGATAGTATAGATAATTCATCGTAAGAATCTATATTATTTGTCGCACGATCGACGAACTAGGGTATTGTCTCTCTTGCGACGATAGTGCCACTTTGTCGCTCTTGTGATGATATCCCTTCTTTTTCACTATGGCTATGATAGCCCTATTTCGTCGCTCTTGTGACAACGTACCTATTTTGTTGATCTTGTGATGACCATTGTTGGTCGTCTTTATTGCGATGACCACCATTGGTCATCTCGCTTGTGACAACTTGCTTGGGTCGTCGCTCTTGCGACATTTTCTTAGGTTCGTTGCACTTGCTACGGCACGTGAAGCGACATTTGGGAGACCCGATATTCGTTGCAATAACCACAACATAACATTGAAAGAGCCATCACGACGACTAGTGGCAGATTATCTCTGAGAAGAGATATGACGACTATGCTCATTCACAAGAAGATGAGTACAATGAGGATCTGAAGGCATTTTTACAATAAACATGAATTCCAAAACCCTAGACATCCCAAAACCTAAACCTAGGAGATGAAGCGCCAAAAGTCATGTGGGCCCCGTTGGGGTAAGTTAGTACATCAACTTCTCAGGGTCGTAACTTTTGCATGCAGTATCCATTTAGGGCGCATGATATCTCGTTGGAAAGGTACTGAAAAGGAGCTTCATTTATGGGTATCAATCAAATCCTTCAACTATTAATGAGTTGGTTGATCATGAAAAAACATTGTTTGGTCCCTCAAAATGGCCTCGGAAGTTTGGGACCTGAAAAATTGCTAAAAATAGTAAGTTTCCAAAAAATCGTTTTGAGCCAGTTGGAAAAGGTGGGTGGCCACTGAGATCCTCCTAGATCAATCCTCCCCCATTAAGAAGCGATGGTTTCCATTCCATTGAGTTCCCCCATCATATGAGGAAATTTCTGTTGAATTTGGCCCCAGGTGAGCCACTTTCCTTGGTGTAGGAGTTGCCCTGCTTTGACAACCCGATAAATTTGGATCCTCTGTTGGTGAGTGCCCTTGACCCGTCCTTCCATGACTTGATCAGTGGATTAATGTTCCATGCAATCAAGGTTGAGCTCTATTGGTGTCAATTGTTTTTTATCTCCGAGCTGTCCAATAATGTTGGAAAATAAGGCCGAAGGAGGTCCACATTGAACATTGTGTGCAAGCTAAGGAAGGGAAGAAGGTTGACCTCAAAATAATTGTTACCCACAACCTTGGTGATGGTGTAAGGTCCATAACGGAGTGGACGAAGCTTTTGATGAGTCTCTGTAAGGAATTCTTTCTGCAAGTGCAACCAAACTTTGTCTCCCACCTAAAACTAGTGTGGCACCTGAAGTTGATCACGACGTTGCTTGTACTTGGCATTGGACTTCTGTAAAATATATTGAACTTGTTGGTGGATGTGCTAGATCCACTCAATGAACAAGGTGGCTTTTTCAGCTCTAGTTGGAGCATGCGACGAGTCTGCTTGGGTGGCCGCAAGGGGTAGTGCAACATCCATGGGACCCAATGGTTGAAATATCAACCCCTCCTGAAAGGGGTTGTGGTCGGAGCTATGTATGGATCTATTGTAGCTTTGTTAAACATAGGGAAGACTCTCATCCCAAGTGCGAGGGTTCTTGCAATTGTACATGTGAAAGATGTGCACGATCATCTGGTTAATGACCTCGTTTTGGTCATATGTATGGGGGTGGAAGACAGTGGACTTGGTGAGCTTGGTGTCCAATAGTGACCATAGGCTCGACCAGAATGTATTAAGGAACCAGCTATCCCGATATAAGAAAATGGTGTGTGGGATCCCAAAGTGTACCCACACTCGTTCAAAGAAAATCTTGGCAGTGGCCTCTGCTGTGATGCTCTTCTTGCGGGCGGTCAGAATCACCATCTTGGAAAAGCGATCAACAACCACAAAAACACGGTCATTTCCCTTCTTGGTGGATGAAATTCCTGACATGTAGTCCATTGATATGGATTCCTAGGGTCTATCATAAGTAGGAAGAGGAGTGTACAACCCTTTCTTCTTAGTCGTTGGTTTGGAAATAGTGCAAAACCAGATATACTCGTTGACATCATGTCGTAGTTTCGGCTAGTAGAAATGTCGCTACATCACTGCCACTGTCTTTTCCATGTCGAAGTGTCCTTCCACCCGACAGTAGTGGGCTTCCTAAATCAGCTTCACTCACTTGCTTGATGGAACGCAGATATGGACCAGATGGCACAACAAACCATCCTGAAGATGGAAATTAGTGATAGTTATGTTTGCGCCCAACATCTGGTAGGTGTTGGCAAAGTCAGGATCTGTCTCATAGAGGTGGGGCCATCCAGAGGTCTCATGGCTGCAAGAATCTATCACTGTTGTGGGTGTCACGACTGGAGGTCAATTGAGGCAATCAATCACTCGATTGGTACTTCTTTTTTTACACTTGATGTTGAGGTGGAACTCCTACAAATATGTGGACCACTTTTGATGGCGGTCATTCTGCAATTTTCCTTGTGTCTGCATGAATTGCAGCGACTTATGATCAGTGTGGATGATTGTCTCCTTCTCGATAATGTAATGGCTCCAATGGAAGCACTCTTTAACAATGGAGTACATTTCTTTGTCATAATTAGGGTACTTACGGACGACATCTGATAGTGTCTCACTATGATAGGCCATGGGGTGGGCATGTTGAGTGATGATTGCGCCCACATCATAGTCTGAAGCATCTGTCTCGATCTCAAAGAGTTGTTGCAAGTCAAGTAATGAAAGCACTGGGGCTGAGCACAAGCATTTCTTTAGATCATCGAGCGCTTTCTCTTGGTACAGGCCCCACACAATTGTTTCCTTCCCACCTGTTAGCAACATTTCTTGTCTTCGGCATCGGGATGCGCAGGTGTGCAGGTTGCTCGAAGAGCGCCCAAGAGCAACGCATAAAGAAAGTCCTTTTGGACTTAAAATCAAGCGAGCGGTCATTTCATGCTTCAGCAGAAAGAATTAAGCGACAAAGTCGAGCAGCGATTGATGGGTAATTGCAAAGTAATCGAGTCGCGTCAAGAATAGCGCTTAAAGTTGAAGGAGGTAAATGGTCGAAATCCTTCGGGAGGCACTTGCGAAGTTATGAGGGTCGTTGATCACGATCAGTACAAGCGCAGTAGTTATTTCACAAGCTCGGGGTTCATGAGTTTGAAGGGCATACCATATCCCTTTGGTTGCGCGAAACTCCGAGTTACGAAAGGTGCCCGGAGGAGGTCAACCTTCACTGACCATCGCATCTCGGGACTTCGCGAGGGGAAAATGCCAAAGATCGATACTCCAACTCGCGAACACGCGAGTTGCGAGAGGTTAAGGTCGGGCCCACAGCAGCGTTTGGTGAATTTAGGACCATCAGATTTGAAGGATGCGTGGCTCTCAATTGGTTTGTCTCGGCGTTTTGCCCGTCGCAACTCCAAAGTGAAAAAGGCAACTCTGTTATGTTCCAATGCACGAGATGCCGGGAAAGTCTCGGATCTGGGTCCACAAAGGTATCAGGTAAGTTCTAAGCCGTCGGATATGGGGAAACGTGTGGCGCCAACTCAAGCTATTTCGGCGTTTCACTCATCGTGATTCTAAGAAGCATGGATCAGCTCCTCCTTATGTGCGAACGCCGAAAGCATTTTGGGGATAGACACAGGGTCACGGCCCGCGGTCATTTGGGAAATAAAGGAGCTAGGTGAGAAGGGGGCCAAAGGCGCCAAGTCCAGTCACCGAACAG
Organism: Picea engelmannii; assembly: GCA_009831015.1. NCBI lineage: Eukaryota > Viridiplantae > Streptophyta > Pinopsida > Pinales > Pinaceae > Picea > Picea engelmannii. The sequence continues at coordinate 65,943 of ML786987.1, forward strand.
ATCGTTCGATCTCCACGTACCATCTCATATGATCTCGTTCCCGACCTTCACCTGAAGTAAATAAAGGCGAGAAGGGGTAGGTGAAACCTCTCCTCATACATTAAGCGTAAGGTATGGAAGGTCTGGCAAGCGGTCCTCTTGAGAAGGTCCTGTGTACCCAGTTCCTCAAAGAAGCCATGCCAAAGTCTTCGAAGAGACAGAAAAGTCTCACACGCTAGCTCGGCACTTAATAGCTCAGCTACCCTCCCCCTGCAGGGGCCACGCGCAATTAAGATGGAGACAGACAGAGAAAAACTGTCTGAATTTGACTGAAAAGACACCAAGCCTTGGGTGTCTGGGCATGCCTCTGTTGGGCGAATTTTCCTGAGTATATAGGCTCAGTCTTTGTAATTTTGTAATCTATCGATGGTTGAGCAGAGCTCTCGGTTGTAAAGTTTTAATGAAGCACTGTTACTCTGGTTATGTATGGAATTTTGAGACTTCTTGCCTTATGAATGCCAGTTTCTTTTACGTCTTTGTTATACTGTGTTAGAACATCTCAGAATTGGAGGATCCAGTCGAGTTGTAGCTGTTATAGGATGATGTATGTTGGATCATTGTAATAGTTACGTTGTCTCTGATCAGTTCTTGTGATTTTCCCAGCGCTGAGTGACTTGGAATTGGAGGATCCAGTCAAGTCCCCTTCCAGTTTCTTGAGACCCTGAACCAAGCGGATCTTGCATTTAGAGTCTTTCTTCTGCAAACAGCCCAAAGCCTTTTGCCCAAAGCTGTTTGTCCACCCTCCCTATCAAGTCTTCCACCTGCTCACCTTTTTATCAACCCGCTGGCTGAAGTTAGGATTCAAGACCTCCTTTGTTCTTTATGTACCAGATACAGTCCCTGAGTTAGAGCGATGTCTCCTCGAGTCTTTATCTCCATTTGATCATCCCTTTATAAACAATTCGTGACATTAAACTGATGGGTGTCGGGCTCTGCTCCTGCAAGCAATCCAGGAGTGACTTCTGACGCTAACATTTCTGGCGTCGTTGCCGGGGACAAAGTTGAATATTTTCCCCGGGATTGAACGACAATGATTAACTGATTCTAAAGGTGCATCAGATATCATAATTATCGAGATTGTTATTGTGCACCTGGCGACTCCATTGCGACGACTTCGTTGGGGAGAATCCACTCTATTAATTGTGGCTTTCAGAGGCAAGCATACGTGGTCTCATCCACAGTTGCCTCTAGCTACGCCTGAAGCAGATCCAGAAGCAGTGCTCAGAAGGGGAAAGGCCTCTGAAGAAGAAGCGTCCACCACCGAACTAGGTAATCCACCATATATTTTTGTAGGAACTCCTTTTTCTCCTCCTTAGTTTCTTGACATACCTGTTTCTGAAGTTTCTTGTTTCCTAAATTTCGGGAGTGTTCCTGTTGAGTTTTCCTCTCCTGGTCTCAGACCGGAGGGACAAGACCTTGTCACTCCCCTCTCCCTTGAAACTGTACCTTGGCGTAGACTCAGAACCACAGAAGATTTCCCCACTCCTACTTTTACTACTCCTGTGCAAAGAGAAGAACCTGTTGACTTGAGCTCGTTAGCCTTCTCCTTAAATCCCCTCTTGTTTCCTACTCCACTTTGGGACTCATTCCCAGTAGCCCCTTCGCGAACTCCTTCTCCTCCCAGTTCTCCTCCACCTAATATTCCTATGGTTGGTGCTAATCCCCCTCTCAATAGAATGGACGCCATAGTTGTTGCTAGATATGCTCCTTTAGTCCTACCCCATCCTATGAGTCCTCTTCATGTTGGGGATTACTTGAAATACATGCCCAAGTTCACTGGGGAAGGAGACATAACTGTTGAAGAGCACCTGGTTGCTTTCTACAGTTATGCAGACAACCTCAACATTGAAAATTAAGATGTCTGGATGAGAGTCTTTGTCCAGAGCCTGGATGACGAGGTGAGGAAGTGGTTTAGAGGATTGGCTCCAGGGTCAATTGCTGGGATTGAAGCTCTAGATAGTACTTTCCTGAGACAGTGGGGAGATAGGAAGGACTTCATGTATTACATGAAAAAGTTTGGGTCTCTGAAGAAGATGGATGGAGAGTCTGTCTCTGACTTCTCCAAAAGATTCAATAAAATGGATAATCAGATCCCTGCAGAGATAAAACCCTCAGAAACCTCTGTCCAAATTTCCTATGCTGGTGCATTTGACCCTGATTTCTGCCTTTTATTGAGAGAAAGAAGAGCCACTTCCTTATCCCAAATGCAAGATGCGGCCATAGAAGTGGAATCCAACATGTTAGCATCTGATAGATTGAGGAAGAAGGCCGACACAGACAGAAGTAAAGGAAGGACGGAAGCCTCAACTTCTGGATCATTGGTGCCTCATCCTTAAGTGGATGAGCTGACTAAGATGGTGAAGTCTCTGTCTGCAGAAATGGAGAGGATGAGGGTGGAAGGAAGGCAAACATATAAAGGCCCTCAGATCGTCGAAAATAAAGGAGGCTTCAGGAGGCCAAATAATCCTACTCCCCACAATATGCAAAGAGAGAGAGGAAGAGACAGAGAAGACCAGAAAATTTAGGCCCCTTTTCAAAATAATTTTGTGACCGACGGGGAAGAAAGAGAAACAGATGAGCTTGATCCTGAAATCCATTGCTTAGAAGACACTCCTCCTTTTCCTCATCTCACTCAATCAGCATATGAGGAGTCTCTCATGGACAGTCAGCTAAATGAATTGAGCAAGGGAGACAAGGCTACCGGTGGCCGAGGCAGGTACAACTTGAGGTCCGACAAGAAGACAACAACACCTGATATTCCTAAGCAGTCGACTAGAACAGAGAAGCTCGCTAATGAAGTAACGGACAATCACAGAGGTAAGAAGGCTCAACCTCTCTCTCCCATTATCCACCATCATGTTCCTGAAATAAGAGAAATTCCAAAGCCTACATCTTCTTTTAATTTCAAGCATGAGATTCAAAAGATCAGAATCCCTGTGCCCCTCACCGAGCTGATTAAACATGGAGAATTTAAAAAGCGCTTCTCTGAATTTTACAGTCTGAAGCCTCATGCCTTCCCACAGACTCCATAAACCTCCAAGATGAAAAGCCAGCAGTTGTCCTAGGTCCCATGGTAGAAGATAGAGACGATTCATCCCCTCCTTTCTACACATCCCTGAACATACATGATAAAGTACTGCACAACTGTTTGATGGATTCAGGGGCCTCTCACAACCTCATGCCCAAAACCTTCATGAAAGAATTAGGGATAGAAGTCACCCGAGCTTATCATGACCTCTATTCTTTTGACTCCAGGAGAGTTCAGTGTCTTGGAGTTATTAAAGACCTGGTTGTGACCTTGTTTCAACTGCCCATGAAAAGTGTGGTCATGGATATTGTAGTAGCTGATGTCCCCCCTAAGTTCGATATGTTGTTATCAAGGTCTTGGATAAAAAGACTGGGGGGAACCTTGCAGATGGACCTCACATATGCTACTATCCCAGTGTTTGGAGGAGAGCATAGAAGACTATACAGGGAAGCCCAATTGGCCTATATAGTCAATGATGAAGCCAATCCCACCAATCATCCCATTTTTTCCTTGGACACTGATATAGGCTCCAGTTTACTACAGCTCACCCATGCCCCCGAGCCTCCTCTGCAACTCAGAAAGAAGCCCACTGCTTCCCATGAATTTCCTCCCTCTTCCATCACACCCGTCTGGAAAATGTTTTTTGATGGAGCCTGTTCCCGTGAAGGGGCTGGAGCTGGGGTGGTTTTTGTGTCACCTGCTCAGTAGACCATATCCTTGTCGTATAAGCTGGAATTCGAAACCACGAACAATGTGGAAGAGTATGAAGCTCTTATCCTAGGATTAAGATCCGCAAGGGAAATGGGAATTCAAGAGGTAGCAGTGTTCGGAGATGCCGAGTTAGTAGTCCAGCAGATCAAGAGCGCTTATCAGGCCAAGCATCCTCGACTCAGGAGTTACAGGAATGAGGTATGGGATCTAATTGACAGTTTCTTCTCAGCATTTAACATTTCTTTCATCCCGAGAGAAGAAAACACAGTGGCAGATTCCTTGGCTACATCTGCAAGCCTTTTCAAAGTACCCTTACCGCCCAAACTGAGGTATGGTGTAGAAGTAAAATACAGGCCCTCCATACCTTACAATGTTAAGCATTGGAAGGTGTTTGAGGATGATCTTGAGATCAAGAAATTCTTGGAGACTATCGAGGATTTTTCAGAGCTGCATATCGATCAAGATTATGCCTCTGAAGAAAGGTTGGATGGGGGTGAGTTGCTGAGTAAAATAGCAAAACATGACATTATTCAGCTGCCTAGCAAACACATTCTGAGAGGACTGGTCCCATTAGAGAGATTGTTTGATGGGAATGATGTGGCAGTAAAGGGGAGAATTTCAGGTGATGATGCTGACACAGCTGAGTGCAATATCGACACACAAGAGGAGCCTAAGTTTGTCAAGCTATCAAGGAGTTTGACCAAGGAGCAAAGGGCTGAATACACAGAGTTGCTGAGAGAGTTTGTTGATGTGTTTGCATGGACCTACGAAGACCTTAATACATATGACACATCATTCATCGAGCAAAAGATCCCACTGAAAGAAGAGGCTAAGCTATTCAAGCAGAAATTGAGGCAGATAAATCCCATGTTGCTACCTGTCATGGAGAAAGAGGTGAAGAAGTTGTTGGATGCCCGAATCATTGTCCCCTTGAGATATTCCGATTGGGTGGCCAATTTGGTTTCGGTAAGAAAGAAGAGTGGGGAAATCAGACTCTGTGTTGATTTCAGGAACCTGAACAGGAGCTCAAGGAAAGACAATTATCCCATGCCCAACATGGAACACATACTGCAGAAGGTCACTGGCGCATCTAGGATATCCATGATTGATGGATTCTCTGGTTACAATCAGATATCAGTCATGCCTGAGGACAGAGAGAAGACAACCTTCACCACTCCTTGGGGCACATTCATGTATGCCAAAATGCCTTTCGGACTGATGAACGCAGGAGCAACTTTTCAGCGGGCCATGGATATAGATTTCATCGGAGAGAAGGACCAGTTTGTGGTAATATATTTAGATGAAATCACAGTTTTCTCCAGGACGGATAAGGAACACTACTGCCACTTGAAGGAGGTTTTCCTGAAGTGTCGAAGGTTTGGCCTATCTTTAAACCCCAAGAAATCTTTGTTCGCCATGAAGGAAGGGAAGCTATTAGGCCATATAGTGTCAGCAGAGGGAGTAAGGATTGACCCTAGCAGGGTAGAAGCACTTCAGACCCTATCACTTCCCAGATCTAAGAAAGAAGTTCAGGCCTTTTTGGGAAAGATAAATTTCCTGAGGAGATTTGTCTCTAATTTTGTTGAGTTGGTGAACCACATCACAGCCATGCTCGGGAAAGGAAATGAAGTGAAATGGACTACTGAACCCAGGGAATCTTTTGCCCAAATAAAGAGAGCGCTAACTGAGGCACCTGTGCTAATCAGCCCCGATTATTCTAAAGATTTCCTGATCTTTTCTTTTGCTTCTCGTGATACAGTAGCAGCAATCTTGTTGCAGAGAAATGGTCAAGGGAGAGAGCAACCTATTGCTTTCTACAGCAAGGCATTGCGAGATGCAGAACTCTAGTACGAGATCATGGAGAAGTAGGCCTATGCCCTGGTAAAAGATCTCAAATCTTTCAGACTCTATGTATTTCACTCAAAGATCACGGCATATGTTCCTTCAGCCTCTGTGAAGGACATTCTTATACAGCCTGACATAGACGGAAGAAGAGGTAAGTGGATCGCCAAGATCCTAGAGTTTGATCTGGAAATCAAGCCCACCAAGTTGATAAAGGGGCAGGGTTTAGCCAGGTTGCTGGCTGAATCCAATTACAGAGCCTTGGGAATTGACTTCATCAACAAGCAAGCTGAGTCATCCAATGATCATTTCCAGAATGCCCTATCACTAGCAGCATGCGCCTGGTACAAGGATATCTTGTATTTTCTGCGAGAATTGAGGCCTCCTGATGGAATGGAAAGGAGCAAGGCAAGGGATTTAAAGCTCAAAGCAGTAAGATATTGCCTCATCGACCAAAGTTTGCACTGGAAAGACCCTTTAGGGGTATTTTTAAGGTGCCTGGACCCACAAGGAGCCCAGCAGGTCACATTTGATTTCCATAGTGGCCTTTGTGGGGGCCATCATTCCTGGAAGACCACAGCCCATAAGATCCTCCGAGCTGGGTATTACTGGCCCACTTTATTCCCATATGTCTGCAGAGAAATCAGAGCTTGCATCAAATGCCAGAAGTTCTCAGGAAAGCAGCAGCTCAAATCTCCGCCATTAAAGCCTGTAGTGGTTTCAGCACCCTTTTAGCAGTGGGGATTGGACTTCATCGGAGAGATTCAATCTCCCTCAAGTGGTCAGCACAGATGGATCCTCACTACGACAGATTATTTCACCAAGTGGATAGAGGTTGTTCCCACCAGGAGCACTTCCCACAAGGTAATCATTGGGTTCTTGGAGGACCTCATCACAAGGTTCGACTGCCCAAATAAGATTGTCACTGATAATGCAACCGCTTTCGGGTCTGAACCAATAGCCAAGTTCTGTGGACAGTTCGGGATCAAACTGATTCACTCCACCCCATATTATCCACAGGGCAATGGTTTAGCAGAGTCCTCCAACAAAAGCCTGATAAGGATCATCAAAAGACTGTTGGAAGATAACAAAAAGGCTTGGAACTCGAAGCTGAAATTCGCTCTATGGGCTGATCGGGTGACCACAAAGAGATCGGTAGGCACCTCCCCTTTCCAGTTAGTATACGGAGCAGAGGTTGTCTTCCCTTCTCAACTGGCCATTCCTGTAGCAAAATTCTTCCAGGATTATCAAGAAGAGCCCAATGACATGATCAGAAGAATTCATCAAATGATGGAAGTCCAGCAAGTTAGAGAGCAGGTAATGGAAAGAATTCAAGATCATCGGTAGAGGATCAAGCAGGTTTTCGATAAGAAAACCAAGAAGGAAGAGTTCCAGATAGGAGACCTGGTCCTGAAATGGGACACTCCTAAGAAAGACAAGGGCAAGCACGGCAAGTTTGAATCCCTCTGGATTGGGTCTTTCAGAGTCTCTGAAGTTTTCTCAAATAACACTTACAGGTTACAAGATTTGGAAGGCGAAGAAGTTTTCAGTAGCCCAGTAAATGGGCATTTTCTCAAAATATGTTTTGCCTGAGCCTTCCATGGCTCCTGTGTTTTGTAAATATTGATATTTTTCGTTCTTTGTGTTTATTGTTCTTATTGTTTCGGTTTAGTAAATGACTCCATAGCCCAACAGCAAGGCACTGGAACTGCAAATGAGTCCTTAGAGCATCACAGGGACGACTCTATCCCCCATGGAGCCTAATGTTAGCAACATTTCTTGTCTTCGGCATCGGGATGCGCAGGTGTGTAGGTTGCTCGAGGAGCGCCCAAGAGCAATGCATAAAGGAAGTCCTTTTAGAATTAAAATCAAGCGAGTGGGCATTTCATGCTTCAACAGAAAGAATTAAGCGACAAAGCAGAGCAGCGATTGATGGGTAATTGCAGAGTAACCGAGTCGCGTCAAGAATAGCGCTTAAAGTTGAAGGAGGGCAACGGTCGGAATCCTTCGGGAGGCACTCGTGAAGTTACGAGGGCCGTTGATCGCGATCAGTACAAGCGCAACAGTTATTTCGCGAGCTCGAGGTTCGTGAGCTTGAAGGGCAGACCATATCCCTTTGGTTGCGCGAAACTCTGAGTTATGAAAGGTGCCCAGAGGAGGTCAACCTTCGCTGACCATCATGTCTCGGGACTTCGCGAGGGGAGAATGCCAAAGCTCGATACTCCAACTCGCGAACACGCGAGTTGTGAGAGGTTAAGGTCAGGCCCACAGTAGCGTTGGGTGAATTTAGGACCGTCAGATTTGAAGGACGCGTGGCACTTAATTGGGTCATCTCGGCGTTTCGCCCATCGCAACTCCAAAGTGAAAAAGGAAACTATGTTATGTTTCGATGCACGAGATGTCGGGAAAGTCCCGGATCCGGGCCCACAAAGGTATCGGGTAAGTTCTAAGCCGTCAGATCTGGGGAAACGCGTGGTGCCAACTCAAGCTATTTCGATGTTTCGCTCATCGCGATTCTAAGAAGCATGGATCAGCTCCTCCTTATGTGTGAATGCTGAAAGCATTTTGGGGATAGACACAGGGTCACGGCCCGCGGTCATTTGGGAAAGAAAGGAGCTAGGCGAGAAGGGGGCCAAAGGCGCCAAGTCCAGTTGCCGAACAGATCCTTCGATCTGCAGGTACCATCTGATACGATCTCATTCCTGACCTTCGCCTGAAGTAAATAAAGGCGAGAAGGGGTAGGTGAAACCTCTCCTCATACATTAAGCGTAAGGTATGGAAGGTCTGGCAAGTGGTCCTCTCAAGAAGGTCCTGTGTACCCAGTTCCTCAAAGAAGCCATGCCGAAGTCTTCGAAGAGACAGAAAATTCTGCACATGCTAGCTCGGCACTTAATAGCTCAGCTACCCTCCCCCTGCAGGGGCCACGCGCAATTAAGATGGAGACAGACAGAGAAAAATTGTTTGAATTTGACTGAAAAGACACCAAGCCTTGGGTGTCTGGGCACGCCTCTGTTGGGTGAATTTTCCTGAGTATATAGGCTCAGTCTTTGTAATTTTGTAATCTATCGATGGTTGAGCAGAGCTCCTCGTTGTAAAGTTTTAATGAAGCACTGTTACTCTGGTTATGTATGGACTTTTGAGACTTATTGCCTTATGAATGCCAGTTTCTTTTACGTCTTTGTTATACTGTGTTAGAACATCTCGGAATTGGAGGATCCAGTCGAGTTGTAGCTGTTATAGGATGATGTATGTTGGATCACTATAATAGTTACGTTGTCTCTGATCAGTTCTTGTGATTTTCCCAGCGCTAAGTGACTTGGAATTGGAGGATCCAGTCAAGTCCCCTTCCAGTTTCTTGAGACCCTGAACCAAGCGGATCTTGCATTTAGAGTCTTTCTTCTGCAAGCAGCCCAAAGCCTGTTGCCCAAAGCTGTTTGTCCACCCTCCCTATCAAGTCTTCCACCTACTCACCTTTTTATCAACCCGCTGGCTGAAGTTAGGATTCCAGACCTCCTTTGTTCTTTACGTACCAGATACAGTCCCTGAGTTAGAGTGATGTCTCCTCGAGTCTTTATCTCCATTTGATCATCCCTTTATAAACAATTCGTGACATTAAACTGATGGGTGTCGGGCTCTGCTCCTGCAAGCAATCTAGGAGTGACTTCCGACGCTAACACCACCACCCATTAGAATCCCAACAAGAACCTACGATAGAAATTAGCAAGGCCTAAGAAGCTTTGAAGCTCAGTGAGCATGGTTAGAGTTGGCCAGTCACAAATGACTTGGATCTTGGCTGAATCAACATGCACACCATGTGCATCAACAATGTAGCCTAGGTAATGGACCCTATCCATGTAGAAGGATCATTTTCCCAAGTTGACATATATTTTGTGCTACCGTAGAGTGTGAAGAACTTGTTGAATATGCTGCAAGTGTTATGCTTGAGTCTTATTGTAGATGAGGATGTCATCCAGATACACCACCATAAAATAATTAGTGAAAGGCCGAAAGATAATGTCCATCATCCTCATGAAAGTTGTTGGGGCATTTGTCAAACCAAAGGGCATGACCAACCATTGAAAAAAGACCTTCTTTTGACTTGAAGGAATTTTTCCATACATCTGTTTGTTCCATTGGGACCTGATGGTAGTTAGACTTCAAATCAATCTTACCAAAGCATTTTCCCCCCTTGAGTTGATCAAGGAGATCGTCGATTCGGAGAATCAAGTACCGGTTCCTGACTGTGATTTTATTTAGGGCCTGGTAATCAATGCAGAGTCACCAGGTCACGTCTTTCTTCTGCACCAACACGATTGGGCTTCCACAAGGTGATGAGTTTGGTCGAATGTGCCCCTTATGGAGAATTTCTTGGATATGACACTTGATCTCCTCATTTTCTAGCAGAGAGTGGCTATAAACTGGCCCATTGGGTAGTGGTGCGTCGGGGGTCAGATCGATTGGATGCTTGACCTAACAGCGCAGAGGTACCCCAGTAGGTGATGCAAAGATGTCTTTGTATTCTTCCATGACCTTATCCACTTGCTTATGCTGCGTGGAGAGGTCGGTCGCAGAGGTCATGGATGTGGTTGCAACCTTTCCCTCACTCTGAGAGCAAATCACAAAGAAGAACAAATTCTCGGTTTGAGAAATGACCCTCCTGCCTTGCTTGGTAGAGATCAAGGAAACATCACTAGGTGGGACTATCTCGGGTATCTTGTACAATTTCCTGTTCAAAGAAATAATAACACAGCAAGGCCTAGACTCATATACAACATGAAGTTTCCGTAAATAAGGTTGGCCCAAAATAACATCACAAACTTCAAGGGGAGAAACATCACACAATACCTCATCTTCGAATGGCTTCATCCCATAAGACAAGCAACATTGTTAGCTGATGCGAAGATTGCTTCCTTGACGAAGCCATCCGATAGTGTAGGGCCACAGGTGCAACGTTGTCAGCAGGGCTAGCCGCTTGATGACCTCTATTGAGATGAGCTTCTTCTGGCTACCGCTATCAACGATGAAGTGCAACAGAGTGCCTTTCACCCACATATGTGAATGAAAGAGACGCTCACCTTCCTCTATCGCATCAGGTTCACCGGGTTGGATCTTGGTGGTAGAAATGGTGGCACTGGGTTCCACGTCAATGATCTATCTCCCCTTTTATGGTTTTGACTCAGAGTCAGAACCTGCATCTGATTCAAAGGATTTTACCTCGGCCACCAATGACTTCTTTAAGCGACAATCAACAATGTTATTCCAGGGGCTCTTACGGAAGTCACACCACTTCCCGGTATCTTTCTTTGTCTTCCCATTGTCCTTATTTGCTTGTGTATTGAAATGGTTGTCTTGAGGTTGCCCATCTTTTCTTTCTCTTTTGTTCTACGGGTTGGGGCTGCCCTTTCCTTGATTCTGCTATGAGGGGTTCCCAGACCCAAACTTCTGCGTCTTTTGTTTAAGCTTCTACTTGATTTTGACGGCATATTGCCAGGTCGCGCCCAAGCATGAAATGTCCAAAAAATCCATTTCCGTCTAGATGTATCTATGTAGACCACAACGGTACTTGAACACCAAATGTTTCTCATAATATTTGATACCCATCTTGGTGTGCAAGGTATGGAAGACATTGGTGAACTCTGGCACTGTTTGGTATCTTTCCTGCCATAGTGTGGTCCATCTTGTATAAAAGTCATCATAACTTACAACAAGGTAGTATTGTTCTTTAATATCATCCCTGAAAGAACCCCAAGTGGGTGCAACTGCAAATAATGTGGATCCCTCTATTTCCTTTTGCTCACATAAATTATCCCACCAATATTTGACATGGGGGATGGCCTTGAGGAGCGCAAATGTAATATTTTCTCTATTGAAAAAGTTGTGGAAAGAAAAATACCCTTCTAGAAGGTTTAACCATTTATCTACGACATCTGCATCTATTTGACCTTCAAATATAGGAATATAAAAATTGATTTGTACCTTGAAGGGGGCAGTGCCTCCGTTTGAGGTGGATGCATTACTTGTCGGCAATCGTCGAAGGATTTGTTCAAAGTTTTCCATCATCTCACTCCTTTTCCGCTCAAGGGATTCGTCGAGCAAAATTTTGAAAGGATATCATGTCCCGTCGTCTTTATTTTCTCCCACCATGGGTGGTTTCTTGAGAATGTGAGAGAAATTGTCCTCAAGAGAAACAAGCTCGAGACCCAACTCTCTATACCTTGACCGCGTCGTGGACATGCATTAAAAAACGACAAGGAGCAGACCGCTCTGATACCACTGATCCAGATTTAGGAGAAAAACAAAATGAAAACATAGATTTATAACATTAACATAGAGACACGGTGAACAATAACAAAGATACAGTAAAACTTGACTTATATTAAATAAGAAATATGTTGAAAACTGTAAAATGCAGACTAAAAACAAGCTTGCTAGAATGGTGGCAGCTTATCTTTGAGAAGAGATGTGACGACTATGCTCATTCACAAGAATATGAGTACAATGAGGATTTAAAGGCCTTTTTACAATAAACATGAATTACCAAACCCTAGACACTTGAAAACCTAACTCTAGGATATGAAGGGCCAAAAGTCATGTGGGCATTGTTGGGGTTAGTACATCAACTTCTCGGGGTCATAACTTTTTCATATGATCTCTGTTTAGGGTGCATGATAACTCGTTGGAAAGGTACTAAGGAGGAGCTTCATTTAGAGGGATTCATAAAGTCCCTTTGCTTTAATTGAGTTGTCCTATCATGAAAAAACATCGTTTGGGCCCTCAAAATGGCCCTAAAAGTTTAGGACCTGAAAAACTGCTAAAAATAGTAAGTTGCCAAAAAATTGTTTTGAGCCAGTTGGAAAAGGTGGGTGGCCATCGAGATACTCTTGGATCAGCATTGGATTTGACAAGGATGCATTCGCATGGACCTTACGAAGGTCAAGGCAATCGAATATTGGGAAGAGCCGCAAACAATTCAGGACATGATAGTCTTCCTTGGACTAGTCAACTACTATTTTAAGTTCGTAGAAGGCTACTGCAAGATTGCTACACCACTAGCTGACTTTTTAAAAAAGGAGAAAGCATGGAACTGGATAGAGAGGAGCAAGTCTGTGTTTGAAGAGATAAATTGCAGAATTGTCACTTCCCGCATGTTGAATATGCTAGACTTTGAGAAATCGTTTGAAGTGAAAACAAATGCATCAAATTTTTCCATTAGAGGGGTTTTAACACAGGCGGGAATTTTGGTTTCTTTTGAGAACAGAAAGCTCCAAGATTGCGAACAAATATGCCATGTGCATGAGAAGGAGATGACTACAACGGTACATTATTTGCAGACTTCAAGACACTACTTGTTGGGCAAGTCATTTTTCATGAAGACAAACAACATTGTGGAAAGTTACTTCGCGACGCAACCAAAGTTGTCACACAAGCAGGAAAGGTGGCAAGACTTCCTCACATAATTTGACATGACCATTGAGTATAGGTCGAGAAGGATAAATGTTGTCGCAGATTCTTTGAGCAAAAAGGCACAACTTGTTGTCCTAGATGAGGAAGACAATTTTCCTACATCAGGGGTCAGTCAGATTCATGTCTTGGAAGAGTTGCACAAAAATATCAAGGAAGGGTTAGAGCATGATCACATAGAAAAGAACATCATGAAGCAAGTGGAGGGAAAAATATGAAAGCTTTGGCTACACAATGGAATGTTTTACTTTGGGGAGTGAATCTATGTCCCTAAGTCATCCAACCTCATAACGGAACTCGTAAAGAAATGTCACGACTCACCCTGGGCTAGCCACCTAGGACCACAGCGAATGATGACATTGTTGGAGTGATGATACTTTTGAGAGTGAATGAAGTAGGATGTGGAGGAGTACATTTCCACTTGCCTTATATGTCAGGAGGATAATATGGACACCCGAATGAGAGAAAGAGTATTGCAACCTTTACCAATTTTGGAGAGACCATGGAAAAGTGTCTCGATGGACTTCATCACACAATTTTCGATGGTGCAGGGATACACCAAGATTTTGGTCGTGGTGGATCAATTCTCCAAGTATTTCATCTTCATTGCGATGAAGATGCCTTGTAGCATTGAAGAAGTTGTGAAGTTTTTTTTCAAGCACATAGTGAAGTATTGGGGTCTTCCTCTGAATATTGTGTTAGATAGAGATGCAAGGTTCATGAATAAGTTTTAGACAACATTGTTCAAGCTTGTAGGGACAAAGTTTTTGAAGAGTTCATCCTACCATACGTAGAAAAATGGGTAGACTGAACGAATCAATGCACTTTTGGAGGACTACTCGCGACACTATGTACAGGTAAATAAAACTAATTGGTCGAACTTGTTGGACACTACCTAGTGCAGGTACAACTTGCAAAAGAGGTCATCAACAAGATATAGTCCCTTTGAGTTCACGAACATATAACAACCCAAAACTCCTCATTTTGTGACACATGGATACTATGGGACAAATCCAACAGTCATGGGTTTCATGAAGTGTTGGCAGGATCGATTAGAGAAAGTTTTCACACACTTGACTAACGCAACAGATAGAATGAAGCAGTAAGCATATCACGGCAAGCGCGACACAAAATTCCAAGTAGGAGAGTTGGTCTTACTCAAGTTGAGCAGATATTAGCTCCCACCACCTAAAGGAATGGCTACATCTCTCGTGAGGAGGTATGAGGGACTTTACCAAGTTATTGAGAAGATTGGTAACATCAGCTACTGATTAGAGTTGCCATTCCACACATGAAATATTCACCCTATATTCCACGTTATCCAATTGAACTCATGCTAAAGAGACCTGGATGTCCCAAGTCGAGTTGATCCATCTAGAGCACCGACCATGGTTGCAGATAAGCCAGAGCTGGAGGTAGAAAATATTTTGGTGCATCACATTTTGTGATGGGGAAAGGATCGAGTGCATGAGTACTTTATCCATTGGAAGGAAAAACCCGACAAAGAAACCAATTGGGAGAGATATGATTCCTTATGGAAATATGAAGACATGATTCGGGAGTTTGATAGAGATCACTATGGATCGCAAGTGGTACGAAAGTTGTCGAGACGACAAAAAGTTTAGTTGGGGAGGATGTAATGCCTTCTGAGACACCCACCGAGTGCACATGCTCCTTGTTAGATTCGACGACGGAATGGACAAAGCACATGTGGGGGAAGAGACAAATTGGGCAAGAACTTATACTATGGGTGTGGGCAGGAGCACCTTGGCGCACGATGGCGACATGCAAACTCAAGGGTGCACACACCCTTCTTCCCTTGTAGCGGACAATAGAGACTTGGTTTATGTTTGGGAAAGGGCGGGGCAACTTGGGAGTATGCCCAAGTAGTGGACCTGTTTTCCCTTGGCAGCATGGGTACACCAGAGAGGTTGGACAACCCCATCGACACACCCACAAAGATTCATGATGATCGACACAAGGAAGAGCACAAGGCAAGTGGCACATTTCCAACGATGGGGCGCACAGGTCCAAGAGATGAGACGGTTGATGGGCGAACGAGCTCGTTTGGGCACATTGGGTCCATGTAGGGGTGCAACGATCAATTGAGTGTGATAATTCTCAAAGGGGTGCAACACCCCCAAGAGACATGATGTTTCACACAAGTGACTCTTGGGGTCCCTATAAGATCAAGGGTGTACAACCAAAGGATGGTATGGAAAATGTGAAGCCAAGAGACATGGAGATTTAAGGCTAGGCACACAAGTGGGGCGCACCTTAGGCTGAGGCAAGGAGGAACAACAGGAGGAAGTCTTGGTGTGACAGAACCACAGGTCTGGACATTTTTTATTTAACTAGAACAATGGCACCCTCTTTGTAAATCTTTGTATTTGTTTCGCAATATAATAAATGAAGTCAGGTATTAATCACCGCTGGTGCCGCCCGCACTATATATGTCTCTTGTGTTTCACATGTTTTTTGTTGTATGTCAAATTGAATAAGTGTCAAAGAATGTTGAAAAATGTCTAAGTACACAACTGAGTTGCATAGAGCAAGGATGTGATGCGTATGTAGCCTAGAACAAAGTATGGGTATGCTCTAGGTGAAGAGGCGTAGTCCGGATGAAGTATCCTTTGTTGAGCCAAACTACCAAGAGAGAATCACCACAATGTCGCATTTCCATGAGATGTTAAGGTTGGACTTGGGCATGACTCTTGGGGGCGTGACAATATATATAACTAAAATATTTTTGAAAGTTTTGGATTTCTCTTTTTATTAGTATTTATATATTGTTTTTAATTTTTTTAAGATGAAATGAAGATATTTTATTTTTAATGTGTTTGGTTTGAATTTCTATTGTTTTAAAAATGTTGATTTTATCTTTTTTATCATTGATAAGTCAAATTAATTAATGATTTTTTAATTAATTTATAGTTTATGAATGGAAAAATTATAATATGATGAAAGTTAAAATGAAAAATACTTTATTTTTATTTTTAGTGTTTTTTTTAATAAAATTTTCATTGATTCAAAAATGTTGATTTGACATTTTTATTATTGACTATCCAAAATAATTAGAAAAAATAAATAAAAGGACAAAGATAGATAAGTACATTGAGATTTCAGGGGTGGCAAGTGCATGGATCATAAATTATCTCGGGGGATCTAAAAGCAAACTTTGTATGAGGATTAGGAATTGCAACCAACAATGAGGAAGAGGCATTGTTTTTTTACAAATGTCTTCAAATTTTCAAATAGCATGGGGTGAAGCACACAATTGTAGTGGGATACTTGTCAATCATTATGAAGCTCTTTTGCCAACAAGTGTCGTCGTAGAATCCCCATATTTCAAGACTCATTTATTGTATAAAAGCAGAGGTCAAGGACTTAACCACACTTGAATTCTTCCAAGTCTTGTGCTCTTACAATAGTGAAGCATATATTTTGGCTAATGTTGACATATGTATGCGTGAATGTACTCCAAGAATAAGAGGGGGAGTGCCTATCTTCTCTCGCATCCCATGATAATAACTTGAATTTAAACATTGACATGAGAGTGCTCCACATTAGTCTTTCCGTGGGGTAGATATTTGTGGTTCATTACTCCCCTGAACTCTAGAAGCTTCTCTTGCTCAATGTTAAGTAGTTTCAACAACAAGATGGTTCGACTTTGTAATGAATGCATTTTATGGTCTAGGTTGGCGTGTGGTTTATTGGTGATATTGGTTGCGCTTAATCCTATTTTTTCTTTGGACTCCCTTAATATAGTTGTGAGCCTAAGGATTTGTGTTTGCAATTATTCTTAGGGTCTAGTGAAGGAATTCTCTACCTTTACAACGAAGGTCATCATTGTTGTCTCTACCAATCATCCAATTTGGTATTCTTCTTATTGTTGGTTGGACATGGCCCATGGGTATAGATGTGTTTAGTGCAACCTAGCTAAAGTCAGTAGGAGTGTTAAGAGATGTGAGCACAGTGTTGCAGAGGCATAGAAGCTTGTGGTGGACTTAGAACATGAATGTCATAATTTGTATGAGGACTAGGAGAGCAAGCTATCCCTTGAAATTCAAAAAAGGGACAAATATGCCATGGAGACAAAAGTTCCATTAAATTTGCTAAAATATTTGAAGGGAGAAATGTAGGCTTCCCTACAAGTGAAAAAAATTAAACCCTTGGAACTAGATTTGAATGTTGATTTAGTTGTCTCCCTACTCTCATAAATTTCTAATGTTGGTAATGGGTCAAGGGGAGACACTCTAATCTTCCTCTAAACCATATCCTTCAATGTCTCCAAAAAGTTGATGGGGAAGCCAATCGGGTTAGATCATTTTCAGAGCTTGAGGTTGAGTTGGTTATAGATAACACTTGTAAATAACAATAACAAGAAGTGGACATGTTTTCTGGAAATCTCAACATTGGGATTTAAGTGATGGAAAATGCCTTGCATAAGCCTACATTTTAATATTTTCAATATGTAATGTTTTGTTGATTTATATTTCTTTTAAGAAAATTTATCCAAAATTATAATTAACTTGTCTCTCATTTAATACCTCAAATAAGTAGTATCAAGGTTTTTTGGTTTCCATAACAACAATTTTTAGCAAAGGACTTAAAGTCCTTCTTTTAGATTGTATTACTATGTTGTATAGCTAGACGATAGTGTTTCTCTAACACAATGATAACCATTATTGTTATTCAAAAAAGTACATTGAAATTCCAAACTTGTTTGAATTGAGAATTTAAAAGGTATGGCATGCCACCTAGTAAGGACTTCATGAAGAGTGGGATGTGACATGAGTTAAACTATGAATGATTAGAGTTTTGTTTTATAAAAAGTCAATGGTAAGTTGAATCGTAATTTAATGTTACTTGTGGCATTATATATAAAGATAATGATGGAGATAATGTTGTGTTGTGGTTTTGAGAAAAAAAAAAAAAAAAAAAGTTTCATATGATAAAGAATAATGTAAGTAGCATGTCTTATAATCGAAGGGATTAATCCATATATGATATCTTTTTGGAGAAGGCTTGACTTGTGTATGGGGTTGATTCATCCTTGATTTTCATCATAACTATGTTTCGTGAGGGCTCTTTCCATGTGAGGTTACTCCATAAAGGTAACAATTTTTTTTGGATCTATTTTGTCACGTATATGAGTGAGTTGATGGTATTTTAAAACCCTTCTTGCGTGTTCTATGGATTTTATGTGATTCAAGAATATTTAAATCATGTTGCATTTTTTTCATCATTTTGGTATTGCTTTTAGTTTATACTTTTACCCTTGCACAACTCTTATTATGGTTGTTTTCATGGATTTTACCAATGCCTTTCTTTGAGTAAGTAGTTTTGACTATTTTTTTTAAGGTCTTTTAATATTTTTTTTTAAATCTTGAAATCATAATTTGTTTGTTAAGTTAAGTTATAAAGTGTTTGTTAAATTAAGTTAAATTGTTTTTTTATTATTTAATATTAAATAATAATATTAATTTAATTTTAAGGTCACATTATGTTACATATCAAATTGGTGTATGAAACCTATTTATTTGTGAGATAAATTTGATTAATAAATTCTATGGAAGTATACATGCCTTATCCCTTTTGAATTTGAACTTGCGAATTTTTAGAGAAAGCACATACTCTTTACCATTAGAAGGAAAAAAGGAAAAACATATATTTGATTTTGTTAAACTAAATTATGAAATGTTTATCAAGATAACTTATTTCTTATTATTTAATTTTATACTACAAACAAAACAAACACATATTCAATTTTGTTAAGCTAAATTATGAACAGTTTATTAAGTTAAATTATCTTATTTTTTATTATTTAATATTACACTACAAAATTACAAATAAAAAACACATATTTAATATTAAGATGATTAATTAATACATTTACAATTCATTAAATTGACATAATTTCACAAATTAAAATAAAAAATAAACTTCGTACATTTTTGTTTTTAATTTATATGTTTTATCATTGTGTTTGGAAATATAAATGAAGGCAACTTTAATACACATACCCATTTTATATCTATATAAAGTAATGGTTGAACTTATATTTCATGAGTGATGAAATGTTTTTCTTAGTAGTCGAAAAAGAAATTAATGTGATATTTTTTAAGTTTTAAGAAATTGATTGAATAATGCTTATTTATTATGAGAAATTTTATTGTGTGATATTTTAGATTTTTAAGAAATTTATTAAATGAGTTTATTAGTAGAATTAATGCATAATTTTAAGGGTTAATTTGATTGATAAATGTTTTTGAGTTAAATTTATATAATAATAAAAAAATGGATAAAATTTTATAAGGTTCTTTGAAGTTACCAATTGTTTAGTTAATGAGCAATTGATATATTTTTTATTTAGAGATTTTGAGTATGAAAGGGGAGATCTCCATGAGGGTTGGCATGGTAATAACAACCGCATTCTTGGATTGAGTGTGGAAGATTGGGGTGAGATTATGTCATCAAAAAATAATAGCTTCAAGGGTCAGCTTGATTAATAGAGGTTTTTTTTCAAAATTTCATGGAGGTTTTGGGATTAAACCTCATTGAGTCGTTTGGGGCTACCAACCAATATTTCAGCTAATGGTTATTACTATCCTCCATTCAGAAAACTGAGATTGAGGGGAGAAATCCATAGGGGGATAACAAATTATTAATGTCCTCACTTGGATTGTGTAAGAGGCACATGATTGATGGACTATATTTCTTCAAAAAAAGAATTAGTATATTCACAATAACATGGTGTAAGAATTCAATTTGATAAACATAATCCTTATTATTTTATGCAAAGATAGATCGCTTAATTAGCTCAAAGATAAATATTTAACATTAAATGATGTGATAAAGATTTGAGCAACGAACTCAACTCCAAAATTTCATTAATGGAATAGAAGTGTACAACAAATTATGAACTCCATAAAGCTTTAGAATAATAAAGAGATCAACTATTCAACTCATTTATAATCTCAACATGGGTTATAAATGATTTAGCAAATTCCTCTCCTGTGTGTTCATACTCTAGTTCACATAGTTATACAAATTTCAAGAAGAGGAAGAGATAAAGAGAGCACGGTGATAAATTGTGATTGTTGATCATTTACACACAAGAATTTATTGAGTTGTCTATGCACCTCAACTCATTTGAATCATTTTTGTATGCATGTGCAATACAAATGCAAATGCCAAGTTGGTGTCATAATGTATTAGCATGACTTGGAAATTTGGTCACAAAATTGAATTTGGGTGACCAAAATATTAGTGTATCACAACACAAAGCCAAATCACCATTGTGATTTGTGTCAAGGTTGTCCATTGCAATGTTCCTTTCACATTGATGATCTAGTGTGATGAGGCTACACCACCAAAACCAAGCAACTAAAATGCTAATTTGATTGTAATAGAGCTCATTTGAATTGATTTTCAATGCATGTGTAATAAAAATGCACATGCCAAGTCGGTGTTATAATGTATTAGCATAACTAGACTCTGGAACTATGTAATTGGGTCACGAAATTGAATTTGAGTGACTAAAATATTAGTGTGTCGCAACACAAAGCCAAATCACAATTGTGATATGTGCCTAGGTTGTCTATTGTAATGTCCATTTCACATTGATGATTCCATGTGATTGGGGTGCATTGTCGAAACCAAACAACTAAAATATTAACATGTTTGTAACAAAGCATCAAATTTCAACTTTTATCTTTGACAAGATAATCTAGTGCAATGGACATTCATTGTAATGATTCTACACCAGTTTGTTCCTTTGACACAATAACTAAATTTGCACGGTTATTATTAAACAAATTCTTAAACAAACTTCTTTTTAGCTACACGATTTCTCCCATGGTAAACTTCGTCGATGTTAGACTTGTTCATAAAACAAAAGTTAGTACTTAATGTTGATTTTCCAATGGATTCAACCCTTGGTATGCTTTGATACCATGTTGAAATTTATCCTACTCAACACTCGACAATTAGCTCAAAACAAAATCACTTTATCTACTAAAAGCACAACTGAGTAATCAACTAAACATGTAGCAGAAGCATAAACAAGGTGACCAAATCAAACACATATAAACACCAATATTTTCCAGTAGAAACCCTTGGAAAAACCCCGGAGGGAAAACCAGTGTTGAGAATGATTTTATTATCCTAAAATCATAGCTCCCATAATAGGGATAATGGCCCACTGATAGAAATACAACTATAGACTAACCTGGCAAGGTATGACAGGTTGTAGGACCAAGTTTGGCATGATTTTTTAGGCATACGTGATTCCCCTTCTTGTGAATCATGTATATATGTGATTATCTACACTGTGAATCACATATCTATACAGAAAACTTGTATGACAAATTCCATACGATCCAACACTCTCATGTGGCTTCCTCAGACTAAAACTCACCTGCGTAAGCCTCTAATCTCTCTTCTCCTTGACCTGATCTCCAAATGGAAGTCCTTTTCCTTCCCTATCAAAGATCTTGATTTTTTCAAGTGTCTGTCAAGTGTCTTTCTCCTTCCCCATAGCCTTGATTTTATAATCGTGAGTTATAATCTATTTCTAATCTCACTTGAGATTTAGAATTACATTCTAAGATTGCATGCATGATAACTTTTATCATTTTCTAAAATAACTCAATTAATTGATTACATAACTAATTAATAAAAGTAATTACTTTAATAATTCCTTTAATTAAAGTAAATTCAAGAGTAGAAGGATTTGGAAGATTTCCACACGTCTAGAGACCTATGCGGAAATACATGTTTGATGCTACCACTAACATCAACACTCCCTCTTAG
>ML786987.1:98196-109205 GCA_009831015.1 Picea engelmannii
TGTTGATCAATTATCCTTCTCTCGTCCTGACCATTCATCGGGGGCATCCACGATCCCGATGATTGACAACCCACAGTTGGGTACTGTCAATTTAGGTGCCAGTTTGTTTCCTTCTTTAATTGGGACTTTTGATTATTTGCCAGCTTCTAATGATACCATATTTGTTTCGGTTGTCCTTGACTAGCCGAAGGCTACAATTTTTCAAGTCACGTATTTCAAAACGAGTTACTTTAGAGACCCATGGATTTTACCTTCCCCGTCAACTTCGAAGGAAGGGATAGGGAACCTTGGAATGACTATGCCCTTATCCATTGCCGAGGTTGCATATAATATTGTCCAACAAGCCTCAGCCAAACCCAATCCATCTCCCCCACAAGAGCTAGATCATGTTCTCGAGCCTATTTGGGATCAAGACTCTCTCGCCGCTCACAACCCTTTGGACTTGGTCTTTCCCTCCGATGCGGTGATCATGGAGGCAATAAATGGGCTAGATAGACCTTGGGAAAATCTACATCATAGATCCTATTTTTTACCCGAGCTCAAGAGAATAAAGGCATGAGAGTTTGTTACGACATGAACATAGATGTCCATTGTCCCATTAAACCTATGACTACGCACAAAATGTTAATGTTTATGCCATTATTATAGTTCTTTTCATTTCAATAAATAACAGCAACATAAGAACAAGATCACTGAGAAATACACATTCACAAGAGACACAACATTTATCCCTCTAGGGGAAGAAAACCCGGCAAAACTTCCTTAATATAGATAGCCAATACAATGCCAAGAGATCTATATGCTAAAACATAAAGTCATCTCCAAGATATGTGCCACTCTCTCTCTCCTTTGTCTATAATAGATCAGAACTTGTCTCTCAAACTGAGCAAGTGAGTTGTGATCAAATGAGGGGATAGCCTCCTTTATTTATACAAGTTCTGGCACATGTGAAGTGTATCTTCACTGGCAGGGCCGACTTCTCAATTTGGGTGGGTAAACCCACCTTTATTATATTTCTGGGTCTCTTAATTATCTGTTGGGGGGACTTCTTATTCTGCCTATTACAATTGTCTTTTGACCAATCCGCAAAAGGGAATTTGGTCCTATTAAAATATCCGACATGATCAATCCACAATGGAGATTGATCCTATGAATAAAATATCAATAATAATAAGAATACTCTTTGCAGTTACATTATTTCAACACAGCATCATGCGAGAGAGAGAGGACAACATCATCAACAACATCAGGTGGGAGGACAACATCATCAATATCATCTTGGTTGGCGTATCTATAAATCATCGAAATTTTTCTTCATCGGCAGCATCGTCATTCTCCAAAGAATGCCATCATCATCTGCATCAATATGTATCAGTATAAAGAATGATACCTCATCACAGCACTAGGCTGGCCCATCATAGTACTAGACTGGCTCTATGTCACATTTGTTAAGCTGGTAGCTCAGTGCAAGTCACATCTTGCTTTACGTCTAACAACTGGGTCAGAAGCAAGGAACATATCATCTTTCTTTTCGTGTAACAACTAGGTCAGAAGCAAGGAACACATCATCTTGCTTTACGTCTAACAACTAGGTCAGAAGCAAGGAACACATCATCTTGCTTTACGTCTAACAACGAGGTTAGAAGCAAGGAATCATCTTGCTTTACGTCTAACAACGAGGTTAGAAGCAAGGAACACACACATCATCTTGCTTTACGTCTAACAGCGAGGTCATAAGCAAGGAATCATCTTGCTTTACGTCTAACAGCGAGGTCATAAGCAAGGAATCATCTTGCTTTACGTCTAAAGCGAGGTCAGAAGCAAGGAATCATCTTGCTTTACGTCTAACAGCAAGGTCAGAAGCAAGGAACACACACATCATCTTGCTTTACATCTAACAGCGAGGTCAGAAGCAAGGAATCATCTCGCTTTACGTCTAACAGTGAGGTCAGAAGCAAGGAATCATCTCGCTTTACGTCTAACAACGAGGTCAGAAGCAAGGAACACACACATCATCTTGCTTTACGTCTAACAGNGAGGTCAGAAGCAAGGAATCATCTTGCTTTACGTCTAACAACAAGGTCAGAAGCAAGGAACACACACATCATCTTGCTTTACATCTAACAGCGAGGTCATAAGCAAGGAATCATCTCGCTTTACGTCTAACAGTGAGGTCAGAAGCAAGGAATCATCTCGCTTTACGTCTAACAACGAGGTCAGAAGCAAGGAACACACACATCATCTTGCTTTACGTCTAACAGCGAGGTCAGAAGCAAGGAATCATCTTGCTTTACATCTAACAACGAGGTCAAAAGAAAGGAACATATACATCATCTTGCTTTACGTCTAACAGTGAGATCAGAAGCAAGGAATCATCTTGCTTTACATCTAACAACGAGGTCAGAAGCAAGGAATCATATATACTCCCCCTTTTAGGGAGGGTCCTTTTGGACTATACTAAGCTTATCTCGAAAGTGTTCAAACTTTACACGAGATAGAGTTTTGGTCAACACAACAGCAACCTGTTCATCTGTGCTAACATACAGGAGCTTCAAGGCTCCTCTCTGCACCATGTCACGGATGTAATGATAGTGAATCTCTATGTGCTTCGACCTATCATGGAATACAGGATTCTCTGTCATCTTTATGCGGTTTTGGTTGTCACATAGGATCGTGGTTGCTTCCATCTCTAGGTCAAATAGACTGGCCAGCAAATTTCGAAGTCATATAGCTTCGGAGCTAGCAGAACATGCTGCAATGTACTCTGCTTCCGTTGTGCTGAGAGAAATACTGGATTGTTTCCTACTCTACCACGAAATCATGGCTGATCCCAAATTGACACATCATCCGGAAGTGCTTTTTCTATCAACAACGCTTTCTGCCTAATTTGAATCAGTGTATCAACTCAATGTGAAATTATGATCTTCGTCATAACTGAGACCATAATCTATCGTACCTTTAAGGTACCTCATCACATGTTTTGCAACCACTAGGTGAACACGTCTGAGCTCTACCAGAAACTGACTGAAGGTGTTCACGACAAAACAAATGTCTAGTCTGGTGTTCGTCATGTACATCAGTGATCCAATAATTTATCTATACAGTGTGGCATCAATCAAATTTGACGAAGTATAGACCAACAGCTCCAACTTCGCTTCCATGGGTGTATTCATGGGTTTGCATTCCAACATCTTGAACCTCTTTAAGATCTCGACCGTGTACTTCCCTTGGTTAAGGAAGATCCTCTCTGGACTCTGCCATACCTCAAGACCTAAGAAATAATGCATTGGGACAAGGTCTTTCATTTCAAATTCCGAGGCAAGTCTCCTTTTACATTCAACGATGAGCTTTTCTTCTCCAGTTAAGAATAAGTCATCCACATATAGCAGTAAGATTACTGGCTCATTATCCATAATTTTGCAGTAGATATTTGAGTCTACTTTACTCTTGGTAAAGCATAAGCTTGTCAAGAAACTGTCTATACGGCCATACCAAGCTCTAGGAGCTTGCTTCAATCTATATAAGGCTTTCTTCAATCTGTAGACATGAGACTTCCTATCTTCAACCTCAAATCCTTGAGGTTTCTCTATATACACTTCCTCTTCAATGACACCGTTTAGGAAAGTTGTCTTCGCGTCCATCCGGTGCAGCTTCCACTTCATCTTAGCTGCAAGAGCTATGATGGTCCTGATTGAAGTGTATCTGGCCACAGGAGCAAATGTCTCTTCATAGTCAATGCCTTCCTTCTAGGAAAATCCACGAGCGACAAATCTTGCTTTATACTTCTCAATACTTCCATCAACAACATGTTTTATTTTGAAGAGCCATTTGTAGGATACCCCATCTTTATTCTTTCAGTCTGGGAACTATTTCCCATACTTCATTCTTCATTATGGATTGGTATTCCTCTGTCATGGCATCTGCCCAATCTTTTCTCTGAATGTTTTTTTCAAAGCAGGTAGGCTCCTCTTCTAGGAGGTCACACATCAAAGCCATATAACTGGAGAATGGCTTTGGTCTTTTCACCTGTCTCGTAGTTCCTTGGGGAACACCATACTTCTCTCCATCTTGAATAAGCTCTCTAGCCCAAGCTGGCTTTCTTTTATGGAGGATCATCATCTGAGGAGGTTCTTTCACTTCTACTATATTGTGGTCTTCTAGAAGTTCCTCATTAGGTTCTGCAGCTCTGGGAATCTCCCTCATAGTAGTATTGGGGATTACGGGTTCCTCTTCACATACCTCTTCAAGATGGCATATTTTAGATTTCTTGAGTGTTGCATCTTCATCAAAGGTCACATCCCTGCTGATCTCAATGTGATGTTGACCCGGTATATAGATTATGAAGGCCTTGGAGACCTCACGGTATCCCACAAATATTCCCTTCTTTCCTGAAGGGTCCAACTTGTTTCTCTTTTATGTAGGTATATGAATAAACACTGGACAGCCAAATATTTTGAGATGGATTACCTCTGGCTTCTTTCCAATGAACATCTCTTCCGGTGTATTGAGCCCAAGTGCGCTATGGGATAATCGGTTCTTCACATAAACAACTGCCATTGTTGTTTCTGCCCATAAGCACATGGGAAGATCTTGATCTTCACAACTTCCAACATGATTTTGTTCTTTCGTTCACCTACACCATTTTGTTGGGAATTATAGGGAGTAGTGAGTTCTCTCTCGATCCCAACATCTTTGTAGAAGTTCACAAATTCTTTTGAGGTATATTCTCCTCCATTATCTGACCTAAGTATCTTAATCTTTCTTTCAGAAAGGTTCTTTATCAAGGCTTTCAATTCTTTGAACTCTTCAAATATATTCAGGTCTTGCGAGCRTAATCATTAATGAATGATACATAGTATACATACCCACTAATGGAGGATGATGGCATTGGGCCACATACATTTGAATGAATGAGTTCTAGGACTCTTTCYGCCTTGTTGTCCCTCTTYGGAAACGGGTTCTTGATGTTCTTCCCTTGTGCACATCCATTGCATACACCTTCATGGTCACCTTTGAGTTCTGGTAAACCTGTGACCGCTTTGCATATGTATGGTAGCACCTTGTAGTTGATGTGAGYTGATCTTCTATGCCAAAGTTCACATGGATTCTTTAATGGTGTGGGTCATGGCAGCTTCTGAGTGACCCTTTAGCTTATGCAAGCCACCTTCTTCTTTTCCAATGATGATTGCTTCATTTATGGTMTTTCCTTTATCACGTTGCCTTCTACAACCTTTGCTATAGCTTCTTCATGTGACATGAAGCAAGGTCAATAAAACAACAAGCAATAATAATATCCTTCTGATAATATAAGGCAATAGCATGAACAATCATCACAGTAACTCCTTTAGAGCTATCACTTATAATTTATCTGAAGCAAGGATTAAAGGTAAGGAATACAATACGAAATGAGGTCAACACTCTCATAGTGTTATGACCAAGCATTCTTCCATGGCAACCTTGAACTAACACACAAGGTTTCTCCTAGAGGAGGTGTTAGTTGTATCAGGCAAAGTATTTACCTCTATATGCTCACATGTTATCAAGTATAATACTTTATGATGACTGCTATCTCAACTATAGTCATCAGCTTGTCATGTGTACCTTTTAATCTTGATTAATCAAACCTGGAGCCTTGTCCTCAAGAATGAGTGCTTTCTTTTCTTCCAGGTCTCCTTCACTCAAGTGACAAGTGCTTTCTTCAACCTGTCTGCTATACTAAGACAATACACTATCTTGACAGAAGGTTAGGTTAGAGGATAATCTCTATGATCAACTTTTAATCCTTCTAATAATTTGATCATAGCTTCAACATGCAACACTGATCAAGATAATGTCATGACAAATAGATGCATATCAGAATAATCACACCTAGGTTGCATCATTCCTCTGAATGTGTTGGATCTTGAGATCCTTCTGGATCTACGGCAAGAGATCCCTTCTCCTGCAAATACTCTTTAGGGTTTAACCATTAAACATATGTGAGTACATACCTTTGATGACATTTGTAGGTAGTGGCTCCATCTGGTAGTAGCAGTAATCATTACCAACTCTTAAGAAAACCTCAATGGTGATTGCAACTGGTCTTACGGCTGCAACTGCAACTGCAACTGGTTCTAAAACTGCAACTGCAACTTAGGGTTTTATGAGGAAACCCTAATTTTTCAAACTTCAAATTTTGAGATTTTGATCCAGGGAATAGATGCGCTGGGCTGAGGTGAGTATGTTGGTGTAGTCAGAATTTTGAAAATCCAACTTTTACCCCCCTCAAACTCGATCTATGGATTTCTGGACTAGTGCTTTTGGTTTTCTGGTACTTCTGGTACTCTGGTTTTCTTGTGAAACTAGGGTTTCACTTTCCGTGAGATCTAGCCACTGAAAAGGTGCATTGATGATGCCAAAATGATCCTTAGGGGAGGGCACAACTTTCTAGATAGTTTTAGGGTTGAAAAGATTCTCTTTTAAAAAACCCTAATTTGCAGGTACGACAACAATGACGTTTTTCTCTTGTGAAAGATGCTTCCTTCAGCTTGGCTTTGATACCATGTTAATGTTTATGCCATTATTATAGTTCTTTTCATTTCAATAAATAACAACATAAGAACAAGATCACTGAGAAATACACATTCACAAGAGACACAACATTTATCCTGGGAAACCCTCTAAGGGAAGAAAACCCAGCAAAACTTCCTTAATATAGATAACCAATACAATGGAAAGAGATCTCTATGATAAAACAAAAATTCATCTCCAAGATATGCGCCACTCTCTCTCTCCTTTGTCGGTAACAGTCAGAACTTGTCTCTCAAACTGAGCAAGTGAGTTGTGATCAAATGAGGCACTAGCCTCCTTTATTTATACAAGTTCTGGCACGTGTGAAGTGTCTCTTCACTGGCAGGGACGACTTCTCAATCTGGGTGGGTAAACCCACCTTTATTATATTTCTGGGTCTCTTAATTAACTATTGGGGCCAACTTCTTATTCTGCCTATTACAATTGTCGTTTGACCAATCCGCAAAAGGAGATTTGGTCCTATTACAATATCCGACATGATCAATCCACAATGGGGATTGATCCTATGAATAAAATATCAATAATAATAAGAATACTCTTTGCAGTTACATTATTTCAACACAAAATATATGCCGAGGGAAATATGGAAAGTATCATGAGACGATTCCTATTGATATCTTCTGAACCCCTGGTGTTGTGGAAAATGTCTTCATTGGAGCGAATTGTTCTCCTGAAGAGATTCAAATTTACACTGAGTTGTTTAAAGAATTTAGTGGCATCTTTTCCTGGTCTTATGAGGAGATGTCAAGTATTGATCCATGTAGTGTTGAGCACGAGATCACTACCTATCCTGATGTCAAATCATTCTGACATAAGCTTCGCTCGGTCAATCCTTGTAAAGCGTCGATGATAAAGGCTGAAGTAGAGAAACTAATCAAGGCTGGTTTCATCTACCCTATGCAATTGATGGAATGGGTATCGAACTATGTTCCTGTCAACAAGAAGCAAGGTACCATTTGCATATGTATGTACTTTCGCGACCTGAACAAAGTTTGTCCAAAAGACAATTTTCCAACCCCATTTATTGACCAGATTGTCGATAAATGCGCGGGTTGTGAATTCGTTTCCTTCATGGATGGTTTATCTTGGTACAATCAAATTCAGATCAAGCCTGAGGACCAACATAACACTACTTTTATTTGTCCTTGGGGTACATTCGCTTATAGGAAGATGCCTTTTGTCCTTAAGAATGGTGGAGCCACTTTTTAGCGGGCCATTTCGTTTGCTTTTTACGACCTCAAACACATAGTTGAGGTGTAATTCGATGATCTGGCATCACGTTCTCACAAGAGATCCGATCATCCCACTCATTTACGACTAATATTTGAGAGGTGTCGCTACTATCAGATTCACTTGAATCCAAACAAGTGCATTTTTTACGTTACATCAGGTCGTTTATTAGGTTTCATCATGTCAACAAAAGGGATCATGGTTGTTCCTCTAAATTTTGAGGCAATAGTCCAAAATTCTTCCCCCGCGCACAATCCCTTAGCTTTAAAATCTACAGGTGAAAACCAATTTTCTTCGATGTTTTGTTGCCAATTATGCTGAGATCACTAAAGGGTTTATGCATATTTTGAAAAAAGGGATCCCATTTTGTTGGGATGAAGCAGCTCAGCGCTCCTTCAAAGTGTTGAAATGTGCCATGAAGTCTTCCCCTCTGCTTAGTCCTCCTGATTACAGCAAGGATTTATTGTTGTATTTGGATGTCGTAGAGTCGCCATCAACATGGTATTGGTCCAAGAGGATGACAAGCTCGAATAGCACATTATCTATTATCTTAGCCGAGGCCTGGTTGGACCAGAACTCAACTACTCCCATGTTGAGAAATTAACTTTGGCAGCTTTCCATGTTGTCCAACGATTTTGTCACTATATATTACTTCGCAAAACCACCATCATTGTCATCATGAATCCTTTTCAGTATGTGTTAACACAACGAGTCATCGATGGGAATATCAGTATATGGGTAGTTATACAGGTGGATATCAGTGGCCACCCACCTTTTCCAATTGGCTCAAAACAGTTTTCTAACAATTTTGGTAATTTACTATTTTTAGCAGTTTTTAACTTCCAGGTCCATTTTGAGGGCCTAAATGAAAGTTTTTCGGGATAGAGGTTCCCACTAATAGACAAAGGCTCTGATTAAGCCCCCTAAATGAATCTCCTTGACGATACATGTCCAACAAGTTATCGTGCGCCTAAAACGGAGATCGTATGCAAAAGTTACGACCCTAGGAAGTTGATGTACTAACTTACCCAAACGGGGCCCACATGACTTTTGGCGCTTCATCTCCTAGGGTTAGGTTTTTGGATGTATAGGGTTTTTGACATTCATGTTTATTGTAAAAAAGGACTTCAGAGCCTCATTGTAATGGTCTTCTTGCGAATGAGTGCAGTTGTCACATCTCTTCTCAGAGATAAGCCGCCACCATTCCAGCAAGCTTGTTTTCCGCTGCATTTTACAGTTTCATCTTATTTCCTTATTGAATAGAAAACCAGTTTTACTGTATATCTGTTATTTTGTGTTAAGCACATGTTAATAATTTGTACTCATTTCGTTCTTCTCATAAAATCCGTATCATTGGTATCAGAGCGGTCTGCTCCTTGTCATCTTAATTCATGTCCCCAACGAGGTCGGAGTACAAAAAGTTGGGTCTCGAGCTTGTTTCTCTTGAGGAAAAAAGCTCTCGCACACCCAAGTGACCTCTTATGGCAGGAGAAAATAAATATGATGGGACAAGAGATCCTTTCAAAATGTTTCTTGAGGAATCCCTCACGCAACAGAGGAATGAGATGATGGATAGTTTCGCGCAAATCCTTCGACGACTACCAATAGGCGACACATCTTCTTCAAGAGGAGGCGTCGCTCCCTTCGAGGTACAAATAAACTTTGATATTCCTATATTTGAAGATTAGATAGACGCAAATGTTGTAGATAAGTGGTTGAATCTACTGACAGGATATTTTTCTGTCCATAACTTTTCAAATAGAGAAAAGATTACTTTTGCGCTCCTCAAAGTCATTCCCCATGTCAAAGATTGGTGGGAAACTTTCTGTGAGCAAAAAGAAAAAAAGGAACCCTCATTATTTACAGTCATGGCCACCTGGGAATCCTTCAAGGATGCTATTAAGGAGCAATACTACCCTGTCGGAAGTTATGATGACTTGTATACCAAATGGACCACACCGCGGCAAGAAAGAGACCAAGCAGTGCCAGATTTCACAAATATATTCCATACCTTGCGCACCAAGCTCGATATCAAAGATTCAGAGCGACATTTGGTGCTCATGTATCGCGGTGCTTTACATAGTTACATCCATACCGAAATGGAATTTCTGGACATCTCATCCTTGGGCACGGCCTACCGATATTCCGTCAAAATCGAGTGGAAGCTCAAACAAAAGACATGACAATTTGGGCCTAGGAACCCCTCATAGAAAAAAACATCAAAGGGCGGCCCCAACCCATAGAATAAAGGACAGATCAAAGATGGACAGTACCAGGACAACCAATCCAAGCCGCAAGCAAATAAGGACACCGAAAAGACAAATAAATATACCGGGAAGTGGTGGAACTTCCATAAGATCCCTTGGCATAACACTGTTGATTTCCGCTCAAAGCAGTCGTTGGTGGCCAAAGTGAAAGCCTTTGAATTAGATGCGGGTTCTAATTCAACCAGAAAGGGGAAGATGGATCATTGATGCAGAACACAATGCCACTGTTTCTACCACCAAGCTCAAGCCTGGTGAACCAAATGACTTAGAAGAAGGAGAGTACCTCTTCCATTCACAGATGTGGGTAAAAGGCACCTCGCTGCACTTCATCGTTGATAGCGGTAGCCAGAAGAACATCATCTCAGTAGAGGTCGTTAAGCGGCTAGCCCTGCTGACAACGCCGCACCCACAACCCTACACCATTGGATGGCTTCACCAAGGAAGTGATCTCCGCGTTAGCCAACAGTGTCGACTGTCATATGACATCAAACCCTTCAAAGACGAGGTAATGTGTGATGTTTCTCCTCTCGAAGTTTGTGATGTTATTTTGGGCCAACCTTATTTATGGAAATGTAATGTTGTATATGAGTTTAGGCCTTGTAGTTTTATTATTAATTTGAACATGAAATTATACAGGATACCCGAGCCAATCCCACCTAGTGTTATTTCCTTGATCTCTGCTAAGCAATGCAGGAAGGTCATCTCTTAGAAGGGAAAGTTTATCTTCTTCATGATTCGCTCTTAGAATGAGCGGAAGATCACAACCACATCCACGATCTCTGTGGCCAACCTCTCCACACAACAGAAGCAGGTAGATAAGGTCGTGGAAGAATACTCAGATATCTTCTCCTCACCTACCGGGGTACCTCTGCACTACCAGGTCAAGCACCCCATCGATCTGACCCCCGACGCACTGATTCCCAATGGGCCAATCTATCATCT